>PKML01069419.1:102494-119100 GCA_002933935.1 Eutrema yunnanense | reverse complement strand
TTTTTATAGAACCAACCTTGTTCGTTTTTTTGTTTTTTTTTTTTTTTTTTTTTTTTTTCGGTTTATTAATCATATGTTAAAAAAAATTATTTAATCGGACAAAACAAATTAGAATATATTCCACTTACTAGGTGTATATTCGGTGAGCTCCGCCGGGGAAACCAGGCGAGACATCTCCGCCGGACGCTCCTCCTCCATCTTCAATCGAAACGCGATCAGAGCATCCATCTGTTTGTTAAGCATCGCAGCTTCTTTCACCGCTTCCTCCACTTTCTCTCTATAGAATTTCTCCACTCTGTTGAATTCGTCGTCTAGTCGCCGGAAAAACACCAATTCATACTCTCCTCCTTTCTCCTCCGTCATCAAAAACGTCGTCTCGTAGCGTTCACTCGCCGTAGAACTCACTTGAATCGGCGCCGTCGTTATTCCTTCCTCCATGTCGACGACGGTTGAAGAACTTATCTGACCGCAAGCGTCACCGCCGCCGGGAACGCCGTGTCTCTTTCGACCGCTGAATGTGCGGTACAGAGTCGTCGTCGTCATCCCATCGCCGAGAGGATTGGTTTTGCGTTTGAAGCGGTTGATATCTTTGATAAGGGTTTTGAGATACTTGTAGTTTACGTAAGCTTGTTGCCACTCAGGCACCATCTGTGACGAAAATTCTTTTTCGAATTTCATTTTTTTGTTTCCTCTGTTTTTTTATTTCAAATTGTGAAGAGTTTTGTTTATTAACAACACTGACCTGACCAGTGTGATATATATTTATAGAATACAATGTCAAAAAATATTATTTGACTGTAAATTGATTGAATTTAATTTCAGTATTGAGTCAATTAGCTAAATACGGAAATAATTATAAAATGTAGAAAAAAATTGAAACGGTATAGTATAGTGGTGGAAAATGACTATATCAAGATGAATTCATCAAGTCAATGTGTGAATAGAAAATTTACCAAAATCAAATTAACGTGTAAAAGCATCCGTTATCAAAACGTGCTTTGGTTCCGTACAATCGTACCTGATCGGAGTTTTGAGCATTTTGATCAATATGTTAAGAGAATATGCTATATGCCTTTTGTCTAAGATGGTAAATGCTATATAGCCATATTGACCTTGTCGACTTGTGCAACAATAACCAAATCGTGTATCGAATATCCAAAACATTAGCGTATCTCGGATCGGTGAAAAAGTATAATACTATCGAGTTAATTACAGTTAAAACAGATTACAAATTTCAATATGATAAAAAGTTAGGCGTCGACATTTTTAGATTGATTTATATTACATTCATTATTTCATGTTTTCATCGTCAAGCTTGGGATCTCAAGATCTTGAATACTATTCCAACACAGATAAAATCGAGTAGAGAATATTTCTGAGTTTGACCACTGGTTTTTATATGATCTAACAGTTATTTGAAAAGACCATGTCTTTATTTCTAAATTCTTATTATTTTAAACTTTTTTTTACAAAATGCTGTTAGGTTTAGGTACTTTAAAAAGGTGCTATTAGGTTTAGATATTTTTAGGTTAGTTTATTATTTTAAATTAAGACCATGTTTTGTAAAAAATTCATTGTTTTAGGTATTTTTACAAAGTATTATTAGGTGCTTTAATAAAGTGCTATTAGGTTTAGGAACTTTTTATAAGTGCTTTTAAAATTGATTTTCGTCCACAAATTATTGTGGAGAAGAGAAGAAGTTACATCATGTACCAATTAGTAGTCACGTGGTTCATGTAAATTGTGTAATAGACCAAATTTAAGTGTTTAGTTAAAATTGATTATGCCGAGAATATTTCCGGAGCCGATTGTATCTTCTAATTAAGTTTCCCTTCTCTTACTATCTTAAAAGTTTCTCTCAATTTTTCATTATTATCTTGATGAAAAAGACTTAATTGCATATATTGTCATTTAATTTAACTTTCATTAGTATTTTAACACTTTTTTAAAGTATTAAAAATATTTGTCACTTTTTGAGTGAAAAGAGAATTTTATCCTTTTTATTGCTAAATCGTGTACCGTCCATCATCGTACACACCGTACTGTATAAGAGTAAATTTGAGTTGAACAATGAAATAAGTGTTATTTTTTACTATATTTTCAAAAAATGACAAAAAACTAATGAATCTTCATATAAATGACAATTCTTGCAAAATTCCCAATGAAAAAACGTGAGTTTTATTGTTCTTACTAAAACAAAAAGACATATTTGTAAAAACAAACACTTTATTTAAGTTTTATAAGTTTTTAGTTTTTTAGGTTTTTTTACAATTTTTTTTTGTCTTTTAGCGGGCAAATGACGAAAATTCTTCTCCTTCTGTTTTACCGTGTACTGTCCATAAACATAAACGTCGTACTATATATGGACTAAATTGTCATATACAATACATAAGTGCTATTCCCGTGTATTGTCCATAAATTACATAAAGTGCTATTTTCTAATATCACTTTGAAAAAATGTTAAAAAAATTAATGAAACTTAATTAAATAAAGTGCCAAAATATGCAAAACAACCAACACAAAAATCCAACATTTTCCAGAACTTGTTCCATAAGCTCATTTTGTACTTACAAACTTGCCAATGATGTTGTAGTTATTTACCAATATGTGCCGTTGATTGTGTGAATTTGAACTTCATTGTAAATCTTGTTTGATCCAAATGAAAAAAACAAAAGTGAATCACTTTGAACCATAGCTTAATATTTACAAAATTAATGTTGTTTCTTTTCTTAGGTTCTGAATCTTATTATATAAAGTTGAACGCATCAACGTGATCGTGACACGTAAGATAATTCTTACTCACGAGATCGTGCCATGTGTAAAAAAACGAAAATAACAATGTAATAATATAAACTTTACTATAAGACAAAATAACAAAATAATTTTTTATGTTTTATTTAAATGGAAACTAATAAAATCAATCAAATAAAGTAAGAAAAAATAGAAACTAAAAAATAAATAAAAAATGTAAACTATAAGATTCATAATATATAAACTAGAGTAATAACAGTTTGTTATCATGTTTGATAATTGTTTTATACGAATCAAATGAAAAAAAAAAATCAGAAATATAAACTTTTAAGTTCATATTTGAAATTTGTTTTTGGAACCCTCTCACTCATATAGAGAGAATGTTTACCATGTTTATGGGTAATATGAATCAATTTCAAATTTTATTAATTGTGAATTACAAAACATAATTTATAGATAACTAAACATGTGTCTTAAATTTAGAATCTAATTATACAGGTCATATTTACACGAGTTATCAATTTTAAAATCTAATATAGTTTATCTTTTATCTACGTATCACGCCGGACCTAATCTAGTTAATATATACGGGAAAACACACATTGTTAGTAGAAGTGCTCACATTTCCGTTATTTTTTTGTATAGACACTAATAATTCGTCACAAACTTCATTTTCCTGTTAACATGTATAAGAAAGTTATAACGTTCTTCTGGAAACATCTAGTCCTCTTTCTCATCATCCTCGTCGTAGTTGAATGGTAATGGAACAGACTTGAAAGCTCGGTACTTCCCAACATTATTCAAATGCTCGTTTTCTAACATGTTTGTTTAATAAACCAAAACCCGAATAAACTTTTGAAAAACGATATAAAAAGGAAACCAAGTAATAAAAATGTGTACTAGTAGTAGTAAACGTTTGAGTTTAATGATTTCTTTTGAGAAGGTTTTTGAGATGATCGTAGCTAATGTAAGCTTCTTGCCACTCTGGTAGACTAAAATTAAGTGTTTAGCTATAATAGACCAATGTATTATTTACCGATTTTAGGTGTTTAGTTTTTATGGATATAAATTTTGATAGACCAAGACATATGATATGATGTACAAAGTTTTGATGGACACACTATCATATTATATTTCATTATATTTCATTATATTAATAGACTATCTATACTATATATAGAAAATATATAATTGGGCCTATAAAGAACCATAAAAGCCCAATCCGTCATAAAATCTAAGTCCATTAAAAGGTAAATGTTTGAGACAATGCGTTACTCCACAACTATCTTCCACACCATACTCAGATCATCGTCTTCCTCATTCTAGGTTTTTCTATTTTCTTTCTCATCTGTAACTGCCAATTTTTCCAGAGTTTCCCTCTCTGCCGATACGCAGAGGAGGACACATCGGCGAAGTTTACAAATCTTTCTTCTGGTAGGTAGACAATTTCGGGCTCAATTTTCTGGATTTGTGTCGTAGATAGTATTATTCATTTCGATTCGTCTGAGTTTTTTCCCAGCCGTTTTCGTAATTTAGGATCTGGGAATTTCCGTGATTCATGTTAGTTGTTGTTTTTTTGTATAGTATCTCTCAAATGTTATACTAAAACTCAGTACAATTGAAATATGTATTTTCATTTCAGAGAACTAACAAGCGTGAGAAATGGCCAAGAATCGAGGATCTGCGATTTCTCTTGAAGCCTTTGTGTCAACAATGGCTCCACTTATAGACATGGAGAAAGAGGCTGAGATATCGATGTCGTTAAGCACGGGTGCTTCAAGAAACATTGAAACTGCGCAGAAGAAAGGCACGACGATCCTCAACCTGAAATGTGTTGATGTTCAGACGGGTCTAATGGGGAAATCTCTTCTTGAATTTCAATCGAACAAAGGAGATGTTCTCCCTGCTCACAAGTTTGGCAACCATGATGTGGTTGTTTTGAAACTGAACAAATCTGATATTGGCTCCTCTCCTCTTGCACAAGGAGTAGTTTATCGGTTAAAGGATTCCTCGATAACCGTTGTTTTTGATGAGATCCCTGAAGAAGGGCTAAACACTTCTCTTCGGTTAGAAAAACTCGCGAATGAGGTAACGTATCGCAGAATGAAAGATACGTTGATACAGCTAAGCAAAGGTGTGCTAAGAGGACCTGCTTCTGATTTAGTCCCTGTCTTGTTTGGTGAGAGGCAACCAACAGTGTCAAAGAAGGAGGTTGAGTTTACGCCTTTCAACAAGAACCTTGACCAATCTCAGAAAGACGCGATTTCAAAGGCCTTATCTTCAAAGGATGTGTTCTTACTACATGGTCCTCCTGGCACTGGGAAGACAACAACCGTGGTTGAAATAGTCTTACAAGAAGTGAAGCGCGGCTCAAAGATCCTTGCTTGCGCAGCTTCGAATATTGCAGTCGATAACATTGTTGAGAGACTTGTTCCTCACAGAGTAAAGTTGGTGAGGGTGGGACATCCTGCACGGCTTTTACCTCAAGTGCTGGATAGTGCTCTTGATGCTCAGGTTCTAAAGGGAGATAACAGCGCTCTGGCGAATGACATCAGAAAGGAAATGAAGGCCCTGAACGGGAAGTTGTTGAAAACAAAAGATAGAAACACGAGGAGAGGAATCCAGAAGGACCTTCGAGCTCTGGTTAAGGAGGAGCGTAAAAGGCAGCAATTAGCTGTATCAGATGTGATCAAGAATGCTGATGTCATTCTCACAACTCTGACTGGTGCACTATCACGAAAGCTTGATAATACAACTTTCGACTTGGTGATCATCGATGAAGGAGCACAGGCTCTTGAGGTAGCATGCTGGATCGCCCTGCTAAAGGGTTCAAGATGTATACTTGCAGGAGACCATCTCCAACTTCCACCGACGATCCAAAGTGCTGAAGCTGAAAGGAAAGGATTAGGGATAACACTCTTTGAACGGCTAGCAGATCTTTATGGAGATGAGATAAAGTCCATGCTTACTGTTCAGTATCGTATGCACGAGCTTATTATGAACTGGTCATCCGAAGAGCTTTACGATGGAAAGATAAGAGCGCATTCAAGTGTTGCCTCGCACACGCTTTTTGACTTGGAGGATGTAGCAAAATCTTCTGCAACAGAGGCGACTCTGCTGTTAGTAGATACCGCTGGATGTGACATGGAAGAGAAGAAAGACGAGGAAGAGAGCACCTATAATGAAGGTGAAGCAGAGGTTGCCATGGCACACGCCAAGAGACTAATGCAGAGTGGAGTTCAGGCCTCTGATATTGGAATCATTACGCCTTACGCTGCTCAGGTTATGGTGCTTAGGATTCTTAGGGGCAAAGAGGAGAAGCTAAAGGACATGGAGGTGTCAACGGTGGATGGTTTCCAAGGTCGAGAGAAGGAAGCTATCATCATTTCCATGGTTCGGTCAAACTCAAAGAAAGAGGTTGGATTTTTAAAGGACCAAAGGCGAATGAATGTGGCTGTTACTCGCTCTAGAAGACAGTGTTGTCTTATCTGCGATACAGAGACAGTGAGCAGTGATCCATTTCTCAAACGTATGATTGAATACTTTGAAGAGCATGGCGAGTATCTCAGCGCCTCTGATTACACCAACTGGTAAACCACATGTTTCTTAAAATCTCAGGCCAATCGATAGATATGTTCTTCTAACTTCCGCTCAATTTGGGTTTAAAAAATACATTTTTGAATGAATGAGAAAAGTAATGATGCTCCGTTATATGATCGGAATAGATTCATCTGAGTTAATGCAAGCCAACGCACCGGGTTTGATCGGTTTAAGTTTGGTTTGGGACGGGTTTAAGGGGGTGCGCAGTTTACTTCCAACTAAGATTTCATTTAATTTAATGCAAAAAAGTTCCAAAAAAAAAAACAATTAACTACGTTACAACTTTTTTGGTTTTGCTTCTCTTGAAATCGGGAAGCTCACATTTGCAATTGCAATCTTTCTCCTTTTTTGCCCAAAATGATTAACAAATTGATTTTCTTCTTCTTCATCGATTCCAATTGCTGCTATAACTCTCTGAACCTCCTCAACAATTTCCTTGACAAAACCAGCTTCAGAGCTGACATAAAAGTATACCTTAATTCATAAAATGTCCTTCAGGTGATTTTGGAGGAAAAGAATAACATGGGAATGTGATCGGGAAGTACCTCATGTCTTTCAGCGACAAACCCATCTTGTCGGAGATGCATTCCAACGCTTCTTTCCATTTCTTGATCTGATCTCCACTAGAAGCTCTCGCGAGCGTCCAAAAGTTGTCACCAAACTCACCCGTCTGTCTTCTCACGTCTCGTGCTCTCACCTTATAGAAGATTGGAATGACTTGGAGCTTTTCTTTATCCGCAAGTTTCTTCATCTTCACCAACTCATCCATACACCAGCTCGACTCAGCATACCTATAATTAATTCAATGTTGAATCTTCTGGTTCATTGAAGAAGATGTTTTGGATAGTCAAAGAGCTAGCTAGCTAAGAACACTAAACAAACCTGGTAGAGAATATTGCAAGCGCGATCCTCGACTCTTGGATCCTTACAAAGAGATTTTTGAGATCTTTGCCTCTCTGCTCGTATTGGTCTACGAAGAAGTCGATTCCATGCCTTTCGAAGGCATCAATGAGATGACTCACGAAGCTGTAACGCAGTTCCTCTCCCCGGTAGTTCAAGAACACTTGATATCGGGCCTCAGTGCGATTGTGAGAGAACATTTTTATCGTTCGAAGATACGTACAGTGGCGGAGCTAGTGTAGATGTTTGCAAGAATAGATGTTTGCAAGCTTATGCTATTTGTAATGTTTAATAGATATTTTGCTTTTTTGTTCACAGTTTCTTGATGATGGATTCGGATCCAACGGTTCCTATTCAATCGAGACGAGAAATCTGGATCGGATTTGAACAGTTGATATCGGGTTTTGTACTTCTCGGTCTTTTCGGTCACTCGTCGATAGTGATGTTGTTAAACGGGAATGATGTAGTCATATTGACTTTTCGGTCTCTCCCTATGTAAGTGTGAAAGTTTCACACTTTTGAGTTTTGAGGAAAGGTATAAGGCTTTTCATTCTAACTTTTGGCGGTTTTCATTCTACCCAAAATACATTGGCAAATTTGGTGTTACCTTTTATATAACTTTTTATTTTTTTTTTTTTGTGGGGCGCTGCAATTATTTTTACAAAACCTTCAATTCTCCATATTTTCTTTGATTTTTCAAGTTCTACCCATCCCTAATAATCCCACTGTCGATCAGCAAAGATACATCAATCTTTTTAAAAAAAAAAAATTTCAGTCTAAAAATCTTTAGAAAATTCATGGTTTGTTTCATTCTCTCAAATCTTTAGATATTTCATACGAGGAAAAGGTTGTCAAATTTTTTGATTGATTAATTGCGTTGATTATTTGATCATTTTCTATTTCTATAGATCTTTGATTTTGTCTTGTGATATTCCTAAGAATTTCTTTAATTAGGAGAATATGTATTTTTTTAAAAAAAATTTATGTGTCTAACTTTTTATAAAATTAGTAAAATGTTTTTCAACTTGTGTTTTGATATATATTCAAATAAAATATAATAAATTATAGTGAAACATATTGCAAGATTTTGAATAGATTTTTTTTCTTTGAATATATATGAATTGATTATTATTTTAAAATATATAGTATTAAAAATAATGAAGAAATGAGATAATAAATAACTTTTTAATGCAAAATATATACTTTCAATATTCTAATCAATAATTTTAAAAGACTATTATATCTTTTCCTATTTCAATTATTATTTGTTATTTGTAATGGCATTTCATGTAATAACTTACAAAACAAAATTCATTTTTAAAAATGTCTTCTTAAATAATATTATAGAGATATAAATGAGAATATCTTCTTTTCTCATGATGGCACATCATTTTCTCATACTCTTATATACCAAATCCAAGAAACAAATTCTCGGATATGAGTTTGTTAATATCCACGAATATCCAAATCCGTTTCAAAACAGTTAAAAAAACCAAAATAAAAGAAAAATATATAAATTTGAAGATGATTAAAATATTAATTAAATTATAAAAGTAAATGCATGTTAAATGGTAAATAATACTCGCGGGAGCTTTCAGAAGCTAGAATGACAGCTCTGATTTTTTAATGGGTATGCGAGAATGCATATATATTATGCGAAACAAATTGTGGTATCCTAAAATGTTAATATGTTCAACCTAATATTCGAAACAAAAAATGGTCAAAGTCCTCCCACAAATATACATAGTGCACATTCGAAACACGTCAGAGAATTGAGATACTCCTAAATGCTTATGATTAAATGACTAACCGCATAATGCTTTTTGTGAAATTTAGTTGACGCCAATGTAACTATCCAGAATTGGGTGTGTGATTATGGATATTCAGAAATCATAAACCTACAGAAATATTCAGATATTTACAAATCAAATTTGATTTTAAAGTTTTGATTAATATATTATGTAATTATTTTCTAAATATTGTATGTATATAATTACATCAAGTAGATATAAAAACCATTAAACACTATAAATATTAAAATATGATTTTTGTTTACTTTGTGAAATACAAAATTTAATGAAAAGATTTGATATCATCGAGTTTTCTTCTAACAATGTCAATAAACACATCATAAAATTCTGCGCGAAACACGGATCAGCCACTAGTTTTGAATAAATTTTATTATTTTTTAAAAAATTTAACTATATAAGCGGGTAATTTGGGATAATTTCTTACCCGACTCGTTCTGTATCCGCTGGAATACTTAAAATGTTTGTGGCCAATAATTATTACAACATATATGAATAGGGTCGACTTTGGTACACTACGATATAAACCATGGATTTTTTTACCTTTTTTCTACACACTCCGAACAATTTTTTACTTTAACAAACATCACGAACTATTTAATGTCTTTTAATTACAACATACTGAATTAATTTCGTGATTGTGTTTAGAAAACCGGCAAATCGCGTTTAAAAAACCGCGATTAAGCTAATTCAACCCAACCCAGAACAAAACCCGACTCAAAACCCAAACCCAAACTCACTCAACTTACTTAAAATTCAATATCGATTTGGGGCTAAATTAGGGTTCCGAAATGGATAACCCTAGTTTAAAACCATCTATGAACTTTGCGAGCCATACTAAGCTAAAGGACATGGAGGTGTCAACGGTGGATGGTTTCCAAGGTCGAGAGAAAGAAGCTATCATCATTTCCATGGTTCGATCAAACTCAAAGAAAGAGGTTGGATTTTTAAAGGACCAAAGGCGAATGAATGTGGCTGTTACTCGCTCTAGAATACTTTGAGGAGCATGGCGAGTATCTCAGTGCCTCTGATTACACCAACTGGTAACCATAAGTTTCTTAAAATCTCAAGCCAATCGATAGATATGTTCTTCGAACTTCCGCTTATTTTGGGTTTGAAAAATACATTTTTGAATGAATGCGAAAAGTAATTTAAAGATGATACAACCCTCTTTGTTACATCTTTTACTTTACAAAAACCAAAAAAGGTCTATAAACAAAGAAAGAAAAAACTCAGATGGTAACTAATCAGATCCTGCTCTAGTGGTTAGTGATCTATATGCTCTTAGAAAAGAACAAGAGCCTTCACTTTGCTAAAGTGGATTTTCACTGATACATTCTTGAGGATTGGCATAGAAGTAATCTTCTTCCTTTGGTTTATCAGAGATTACTTTCCGATGTGTTGGTTCTCCCATTCGTCTCCCCTCATGAGCTTCCTTGACAGATACTGCAAACTGATCCCAAGAGATCGTCTTGTTGTTATACGAGTCCAAAAGCTCCACAAGTCTCTTCCGGTTTAGCAGGATTGTTTTCTTAAACCCGAGATATCTTCCAAAAAGAAAATGCTCATTACAAGATTCTTGCTGAGAATTTCTTTAGTAAAAGCTTGAATAAGTAGTACCTTCGATGACCTTCAACAACTTTTGCCATGTTTCCATAGTAGGTAGGAATAAAAGTGTTGCTGGCTACCGATACAATAAAATCTAGAGCTGCCATTTGAGATGAATGGTTCTGAAACTGTTGCAATTCCGTTGGATCTAGTAGCATTTCCTTTTTCACCTGAAACCCCACAGGTCATCAACATCCGCCAAAAAATGGATCATTTTGAAAGTGCATAATGTTAAAAGTGATGGAAGCTCACAATTCTTGGAAAAGATTCCTTTAGAAGGGCTAATCTCGTCGCACCGCCGTAAATCTCACCAGCTGCAATATAAATCTGTGTACCCTTTTGGAACCCTAATGCTTTTAGGACCAAAACCGCCTCCTCCGGTGTCAATGGACAAAGCCCTTGCACCCTTCTCTCCTCAGAAACTATCTCCTTCTCTCTCCACCAAGGATATGCATACCTACAAACACAGAAGATAACCATGAAATCAAAGATTTTATAAAGAAAAACAGAGCATCAAGCTAAAAACATTCTTTTTGACCTCATCTTTTTTAGTTCTACAGATTCTTCCTCGGTGCAACCATGAGTGCAACCAGAGAAAGACAACATGTCCATCTCATATCTCAAATGCAAAGCCACAAAAGGACCTCTTCTTTGGAGAATCCGAACTAGCTTTGATCCCAAAGCCTCAATCCGTGGAGTGAATTTCAGTCCTTGGAAATTCACTCGGCATCTCAGCCTTTGGAGATCGAGAGAAAGACCGTTGTTCGCCAGTCGGGTATCACTCCTGTTGAAATGCATAACTTTATGTTTTCTGAATCGCGGCAATACCTAAAACAAGAACTCCGATCAATCAAAACGCAGATCATAGGCAATGAAAAATGACAGACAATCTGCAAATTAACCTTTTGCAAGTAGTATTTGTCATCAGACCAGCTCACGGGCGGCATTTCGAACAATTTGTGTCCATACTTGTTGCTATACCGTTTGGGAAGCCTCCTTAAGATCCGAACTTCATCTCTTAATGAATCAATGAAATGATTTATATCGAAAATGTCCTCAAAGTCACTGCAGAAGAAAGAAACCTAGGATGCTTTTAAAGATTAGCTAAAAAAACAAAAATGTTTGGCATATTGACATGAGATTTCTCAAAACTCGACACCTTGGATCAGCCCAGAATGATTTCTTATCAAGCTCCGGAACAACAAGAGTCAAGTTCAATAGCCTAGCAACAGTCACCATATCACATATCTGAAAAAACAAGCGTCTAAGATATGTAAACCCGAAATATTACAAATGAAAGAGAAAGAGAGACGAACCGCTGCACGCATTTGATTCAAACCGCCATTACAGGACACACGTAGAATCCCATTGCTTGTATAGTTTCCTGCAAAAATCATTACTTTTCTTAAACCCTCAATCACCAAATCAAACCCAAATACAAATAGATTACATAGGCTGAGAAACATAAACCCTAATCGGGAAAAGTCCAAGACAAAACTGACTTGGAGGAGGAAAAGGAGGCGGCAGTTGAATTGGCTCGACGGGGAAGGAAAACCGGGAAATCTGATTGGTTAAACCGGTGAAGATCCGGGAATGCCAAAGCTCGCCGGTGGCGAAGAGCTGAATCAAGCAAGTCCAGATCAAAATGCTCGAGCAGACGCTGACGAACCAGACCTTTAACCGAGTTTTGGGAACTGCTTGACTCGGAGGCTTATTGAGTATTCTCCGATCTAATTTCCATATATCTCCGACGACCTTCATCGCCGCTTCATCGGGTACACAATTTTAAACCCTGAATACTTTGGTATCGATTCTCGAAGAATCTTCGAACAGAACAGCTTAATTTAGCTCCTCGAATGTTTGAGATGTATCATAAATTAAAGAAATCACTGAGAGATCCCAAAAAGAGACGAGGAGCGAAGGATTCAACCGTTCAAAGCTTTTATGGTTTTTTTTCTCCCGTGATAAATTTTCCCGAGAAAATCACCTACCCGGAAGAAGATTTTTCAAAATTTTCTCATATTCGCAAATGAGGGTATCTTTCAAAATCAGGACTTTCTTAAGACAAAACTTGAAAATCAAAACAGACCGATCGCATTTGTTTCACACTCTCTCTCTCTCTGGTCTCCTCATCATCTCTGCCGCTATTTAAATATTTAAAACTCATCATTAACAGGGGCATGTTTGTCACTATTTAACTAATCGAGCGTGAGGTGTTAACAAAAAAAACTAATCGAGTGTGAAACAACACAACATATCACTTAGTTGAGTTTATTATATAGTTTGATTAAGGGGCATCTTTGTTGGTCTGTCATTTTTTTAAAACTCTATAAAATCTCTAATACTTTCTCAATTTATTTTGAAAACTAATATTTATTTTATTGTTTACATGTTGATTTTTCGATTTTGTCTCGTATACTATTGGGTGAAATCGTTTGTGTCCAATATATAGACGAGTAGGAAACAAAAACAAAATCATCATTTCATACACAAGAGGGAAAAAAAATAAAAAAAAATTAAATGACAATTTGTGATAGTATTGGAGATATATTGGGGAGCAAGATGCGAACCGAGTGTTGTGGGCCATAAGAGCCCGGTTATGAAGTGAAGTCTGTGAACCCAGCCGGAGAATATTCTCATTGATATCCTATTGATAAGGATTAGGAAAATTTACATTATTTGGTGTTATCAATATAACAATGTTAAACACTATATATATATGTGTCTTATAATCTTGTATCACAACAACTCAATAATATATTCTATTCTATAATATTTAACACTAGATAAGTACCCGCATATATGCGGGTTTGTAATTTAATATTTTATAACCCGTGAAAAAAAAAACGAAAAAATAGAAAACAAAATTAGATCACCCGTGAAAATATATAATACATAAATTTAGAAAACGAAATTTCCGATGAAATAAATATATACCTTAAAGAAAATATTTGGTGAAGCAAATGTAGTAAATAATTTTGGATACGATTATTAGACTTTTAATGCTTTTGTGTGTAATTGACATACTATTAAATTATGATATAGATGTAATAAATTAGAATTCTATTCTTTTTAGGATTAATTTCTGTAATCTAAATAGAAAAACTAAAGATTTTTTTTCCATTTTATATTTTTTTTTGTGTTTTAGGATAAATTTATTTAAAAATTTTTTTTTAGCAACTTTACCTTTTAAGATTATGAATAAGTTATTAATCGTTCATTGTTTGATTTACCTTTCCGAATTTTTTTTATTAATCGATTTGGAATTTTTTCAACTTTGACTTGACACGTTTCGCGATCAGGTGATTTAACAATTTTGAAACATTAAGTTTTATATAATAAGATTTCCTTATTCTGAACCGAAATATGGTTTTTCCTTGTTAATAGCAAAATAAATTAGTCAAGATAGAAGGATAATGCTTCATAAGTTAACCAGAGAGACAGCTTAACCATTCAACCATCTTTGGTCACATGGGTATGTTGCATTAAACCTATTTGGCTATATATATGATCTCAATCTAGAAGTGCTAAGCATAATGTAGATAATGGAGTAGAGAGTATTTGTTGTACACACATATCTTCAGATAAATAGTGAATGAAGAGCAAATAGAATGAAGTTTGTGTGATCTCAAAAGCAGTCCAAGTGAAGGACAATGGTTAATGTTCTTCAATCGTGTCAATGAGTAGAATGAATCAAAGAGACATCCTTGCTAATCTCACTAAACACATTATCATGGGAAATGACTAACCTGTCTAAAAATCATAGAAAAGAAATACTATTGATAACCAAAACCATGATATGCTGGTATAGATCCTAAAATCAAAACATGTGTACACTACAAAATCCCTAGAATCAAATCATGTTTGCTCTCTCATGAGCCAAATAATTTAACACTTTCTTGTCCCAAGTGTGTGAGATCCAATCAAGAGGATATCTGAGTAGGTATCCCACAAATAACGAAAACAGAAAACATACAAAAATCAGAATAGTACCTTATCATCTGTGACCCATCCATGGTACAAGGGCAAGTTCAATACTTCGAAGAAGATTCTTGCGCAATCGTTGTTTGTGAAAGAGTGGATCGCATTCCAAAGGGGTTTTGGATGATAATCATCAAGCAACTGAGTTTGCGAAGCTGCAATGGGACACAGATCTT
Organism: Eutrema yunnanense; assembly: GCA_002933935.1. Lineage (NCBI taxonomy): Eukaryota > Viridiplantae > Streptophyta > Magnoliopsida > Brassicales > Brassicaceae > Eutrema > Eutrema yunnanense. The sequence goes on along the minus strand of PKML01069419.1, from coordinate 104,276 downwards.
CTAATCCCATTTGTCGCTAAACAGATCTTCAAGAACCAAATCTTCTCTCAAAAGTAACGCATTACCTAGAAAAATCAATAAATCAGAAACAAAAGCCACTTAACTAACCTAAGCAATTCTTGAAGAACTTACAAATTGATAAAAGAAAGTGGAGTCAATTCCCGTTGTGGATCAGCTCACAAAAGGATGAGGAAAGCATCTACAGTACTAAAACGGATTTTTCTTATTTGCCCCAAATTTGCCCCAAATAAGAAAAATCCGTTTTAGTACTGTAGATGGTTTCCTCATCCTTTTGTGAGCTACTTCTTTCTTTAGCCATGGCCGAGTAGGAGAGAAGAGAAGAGAAGAGGTAAAACGAGCGAGAAGAAGAAGATTGGTTATGCCGAGAGAGAGAGAGAAAGAGGAAGAAGAGCATAACTGGATTTTTCATAAGCATATCAACCCCAACGAATCTACAACTTGAAAGGAAGCCTAACTGGATGTTTCTCGAGAAAACGAACAAATCCAATTTTAGAGAAAAATCAAAGAAACTCAACCAGAACCAGCAGATATTGACTCACCTTGCGGTTGAAATTGTAACGGTGCCATTCCGACTTGTAATGGAGCTTCTGCTCAGCGTTGTCGAACTCCTTGTTACATAAATTAAATGCTAAGCCAGATAATCTAGGTCTCAGTTCTTCTAAATAAAATTTTCTTTTTTTATTAACTTTGACTTTTATGATAAATTTACATTTTACTATTTTTCCTTTTTGTTTAATACTTTATCTTTTAGGATTAAAAATCTATTATAATTTTTCATTTTATTGTTAATATTATATAGTGAAATCTGATTGAATTTTTTCTACACATGTCAAAATCTAATCGATTAACTTGACACGTGTCACGATCTGGCGAGTTACTATATTTGAAACATTCTCTTTTATATAATAAGACTATATAAGTACCCGCATATATGCGGGTTTGTAATTTAATATTTTATAACCCGTGAAAAAAAAAACGAAAAAATAGAAAACAAAATTAGATCACCCGTGAAAATATATAATACATAAATTTAGAAAACGAAATTTCCGATGAAATAAATATATACCTTAAAGGAAATATTTGGTGAAGCAAATGTAGTAAATAATTTTGGATACGATTATTAGACTTTTAATGCTTTTGTGTATAATTGACATACTATTAAATTATGATATAGAGGTAATAAATTAGAATTGTATTCTTTTTAGGATTAATTTCTTTAATCTAAATAGAAAAACTAAAGATTTTTTTTCCATTTTATATTTTTTTGTCTTTTAGGATAAATTTATTTAAAAAAAAAATTTTAGCAACTTTACCTTTTAAGATTATGAATAAATTATTAATCGTTCATTGTTTGATTTATCTTTCCGAATTTTTTTTATTAATCGATTTGGAATTTTTTCAACTTTGACTTGACACGTTTCGCGATCAGGTGATTTAACAATTTTGAAACATTAAGTTTTATATAATAAGATTTCCTTATTCTGAACCGAAATATGGTTTTTCCTTGTTAATAATTTTTTTATAGCCTTTATTCTTTTTCTTTTTAGGATTGTTATGTATAATTTAATTTTCTTATTCTAATATGTAATATAAGTTTTCCTTTTTAAAAAACATGTGCTTTTATTTATATTTTTTGTTTAATTTCCTTAATCTAAACATAAATACTATTTTTCTTTTCCTTTTACTTTGAGAATTATGAATCGATTATAAATTTACTTATTCTAAACCAAAATATGGGTTTTCCTTTTTCAAAATTTTTTG
>PKML01069419.1:64027-81827 GCA_002933935.1 Eutrema yunnanense | reverse complement strand
TTTTCTTTATCCGCAAGTTTCTTCATCTCCACCAACTCATCCATACACCAGCTCGACTCAGCATACCTATAATTAATTCAATGTTGAATCTTCTGGTTCATTGAAGAAGATGTTTTGGATAGTCAAAGAGCTAGCTAGCTAAGAACACTAAACAAACCTGGTAGAGAATATTGCAAGCGCGATCCTCAACTCTTGGATCCTTACAAAGAGATTTTTGAGATCTTTGCCTCTCTGCTCGTATTGGTCTACGAAGAAGTCGATTCCATGCCTTTCAAAGACATCAATGAGATGACTCACGAAGCTGTAACGCAGTTCCTCTCCCCGGAAGTTCAAGAACACTTGATATCGGGGGTCAGTGCGATTGTGAGAGAACATTTTAATCGTTCGAAGATACGTTCAAGAACACCTCTTTTAACTATTGAATAGATGTTTGCAAGCTTATGCTATTTGTAATGTTTTATAGATGTTTTGTTTAATTATTATCATCATCACCACCAGTGGCGGACCCACGTGGAGACTTGGGGGGTCAGTTGACCCAAGTAGCGGATCCATAATTATATTTAAAATATATTTAAAATAAATTATCAATAAAAAATCATATAAATATAAGATACAAAAAAATAAAATAAAAAACATATGCAAAAATCATAAATATCTTACACAATATTTATATATTTATTTTTGTTTTATTATTTAGATACAAATTAAGCGGAATCTTTAATTTGATAATATATACAAAAAATTTAAATTTAAACAAATTTTTTTATTGTTTAATATTGTCAAATTTAAACAAATCTAGATCGTCCGATCTATACCAACGTTGTTGAACCGTTGATATACTGTCGGGTTTGTACTTCTCGGTCTTTCCCTATAGACCCAAAATATAACGTGGCAGGTTTTCATTCGAACTTTTGATGGCTTTTCATTCAATCCGTCAGCAACTTCGCACATTTGGCGGCGTTACGATTATTCAGTTCGTTGTCTTCTTTTGGGGCGCTGCGATTATTCAGTTCGTTTTGTCTTCTTACACAGTTCTTCAGTCTCATCAGAAACCGATGAGAGCATCCACATTGATATTGGTGTCTCATCAAAAAATATATTAATTTTTTTTAATTAAATAAATAAAAAATGGGACCAATCACAACTTTTTATTCCAGTATCTCATTTAAGACACTCATATCTCTCTTTCTCTTTTTTTTTTCTTTTATCCCAATGTGGATGCTCTGAGGAGTCGAACACCGATTGGGCCCCACCAGAAACCGATCAAGAGCCGATTAACATCTTCTAGATCTGTGAATAATAAGAGAGAATTCACAACAACCTATTTGACATGGTATCAGAGCCATGTCAAATATATAATTATGGCTTTGAAGAAGTGGGAGATGATTGGTTCACAAGGTATTGAAGGTTTGGAGTTTATTTTCGTTAATGAAGAAGTAAGTTTAATATTTAGCTATCTTTCATTGTTTTTATATTATTAATTTGTAAGTAGTCATATAGCTGAACCCTTTATAAATCTATAATTTGCAGGGATGCAAAATTCAAGCATCGATGACAAATCATGTTTTAGTTTCCTTTTACCATCGTGTTATAGAAGAAGAACAGTGGAATTGTCTAAGTGATTTTGTTGTTAATGATGTGTTTTGGTTCCCAAAGACAACTCCTCATAAATGGCGTACATTTCTACTTCAGAATACCAACGTGAAACCAATTATTACAACAATGTCACATAATCCAATATATTTCTACTTCAGAATACCAACGTGAAACCAATTTATGTCTTTTGCTGAGTTTGGTAAAGTGTATGATGGTTCACTTGATTCAAATTACCCTATTGGTAATTTTATGAAACTATGTAAGATTGTTTGGTTCAGTTATATAAAATGTTATACATTTATTTATAAAGAAGAATTCTATCTCTAACAATAACATATTATCTTCTATGAACATACTTAATTGGTGTTGTGGTGTATGTTGGAAAACTGATTAGAGTTAAAGATTACTCAAATGATGGTGACTCTGGTAAATTTTATAGTCGTATCAAGTTCATACTAAGAGATACCAAGTAAGTACATTTCAATAAATTATAGATTATTTTATTACATATAATCCTAACATAATTTGCTTCTATTGTATTTAGGAATGTTCAAATTAGTTGTGTTGCATATGGTATTTTGGTTGATGAGTTCAACTGTCAATGGTGGCATGCATGTGGTTCTGAGGTTATTTGTGTTTTGATTGACTGACGTATCGTGTGGAAAAATGATTTGTTTTTTATGAATGATCTTTGTGGTTTGTAAAAACTTATGTTCTTGATATTTTAAGTATGGTAACTATCAATCTCAATTTGCTTTGTTTAAGAATATTGAAATTATCGGATGCAAAAGGGATGTCACGTTTTTTAGTTGATCATCGAATTGAAGAAGTTGATTCTTTTAGGGAAAGGTATGGTTAAGTTTAATGGTTATTCTCATTTCATAACTACACATGTTGTCACAATTTTTTTTTTATAGGTATGCACTGTTGAAGGATTTCAACAACACTCACAAGAATGAGGAGAAGGAGAAACATCAAAAATGTGTAGTTTCCATTTTAAACTGATTACCAATATGTATTTGTTTTCTAATAACTTATGGTTATTATTGCTTCTGAACTTTCTATATCTATTACCTTGGATTTCTTATTTTTAATATCTATCCAGAATGAGAATGTTATGCTATTGCTCTATATATTATAGGAATCACATACATAATTTATAGGGAAAACGGTCATTTAAATTATGAACTTACACGATTTTGCCAAATCAAATACGAACTCTTTGATAAGCCGAAAAATACACAAATTTATGTTGACCTGACCAAATTAATTATCAAATTAGTCAACATTATATTCTGTGTATTAATTGTAATTGTCGTTAACAATCCGTTTAAACTGAGACGACATCGTTTCCATCAAACAAAAAAAACACAAATCATTTTCCCAAACCCCTAATTTTTCTAATCTCTCTCGCGGCCTACTCCTCTTCTTTTCTTTTTTTTTGAGTCGATAATCTTCTCTTCTCCAGCCACGATNCTTTACTTTGCATGTCGACTAACTTTAATTTTGTCAAAGACATATTTTTTCTCCATATTACTTTTTTTAATAGAACATAGTATATTTTAAAATATTCTGATCGGTTTTTTAATTTTTCTAAAATCTAGATTTTGAACAGTTGCATTAAGAACTTATATAATTTCCAAAAAAATATATATATTAGTTTAAAACAAAAATATTATTGCTACATAAATTTTAATTATACACATAGTAGAAAACAAAATTATTTGATATATCCAAACTCATTTTTATTAATATTCCGCCATTTATGTTTATTTCCCTAAAAAAAATTAATACTTAAACAACTAACAAAAATATGTCTACTATAATTTCTCATCCATATATAATTATACAGTTAATTCATCTATGTATGGTAAATTAATCTCGTGCATGGCACGGGCCGAAATCTAGTACATATATATACTTGGGATGAAGTCTTAAGTCTTAATCATTCCCATAAACACATACACACTATGAATATGTATATGTATATGTATATATGCGGGACGAAGTCTTAAGTCTTAATCATTCCCATACACATATACACACTATGTATATGTATATGTTGTATATACGCGGGACGAAGTCTTAATCATCCCATACACACTATATATATGTATATACTTATACATGGGACGAGAAGTCTTAAACATCCCATACACAGTACTATATATATGTATATACGTGGGAAGAATTTTGTTTTTTTTTAATATTAAATTAATACCAAAAACTGAATGTTACTTACAAAAGAACCCATATTTCCCGAAGGAAGATTACAAAATTGGAACAAAAACGACAGTTATCAACTTACCATGAAGACATATGAAACAATCGAAATAAAATTCAAGGAGAGATGGACTAGCAATCGGATCCTTCGCCGAGAAGGAGATGAGATTTACGCATAGTGCGATGGATAGTTACTTTTAAAGAGCTCGCTGGGAAGAAATCTTAATCATCCCATAAACACCAAGTGATAAACCCATCTCCCAACAGATCTTAAACCACATTAACATTTTTTCCTTAAACTATCATTTTCGGATACACGAATAGAGACACATGGAGCGGTATTTTCGTCATTTACATGCTAAAAGACAAAAAAAAAATGTTAAATTTGTAATAAAAGTTAACTTAAGTATCAATCTGTGCAATTATGTAAAAAAAAAGTCTTTATAAGAAATCAACCAAATCTTAAACCTTATATGAACCTTATATATGTGCGATATGAACCTTATATCTGGAGGTTAGCCGTAATACGTATAATTAATACCATACTGTATACTTACAAGGCCTAAACCCTCTTTTTCATCCTCACCTCTGTCTCAGATCACTGATCTATATATAATATATATCATACTTTCCCCCTCTTGTTTCTTGCTCTCCAGTTATCAGAAGCTCACCTTATGATCTCATTTCCCGATGATACTCAGTCAGTGTGAATCAAGAAACATCACATTCATAAAATGTCACAAAAGAAGATCTGAAGATCATGTCAACCAGTCGCGGTTGCTCCTCCTTCGGGAGATGCTAAGCTGTTTGAAGTGTTTAAGACGGTTTCATCACCTCCAAGTTCTGTGAATTGCGGAGATTCGTGATCAGGGAAAACCTCGGATCGCCTGGATGGAGCAATGTTGTTGACATGAAGCCACGTTAATTCCCACAAGGTCGCCTGGATGGAGCAATGTTGTTGACATGGAGCAATTGCAATACGTTCTAGAGAAGACCGGGCACGGCTTCTTGAAGCTTCTCTCGCTTTTCCCGCCCTTTATTTTCACCTTCGTGTCAGGTGAGAACACCAAGCCATAGTTTGGAGAATGTAGAAGCTGTAGAACAATTTGGAAAGAAGTTTGACGGCAAGAATTAGCATACCTTCCATGTTTCACAGATTCAGTAATCTTTTTGTGAACCTTGAGTACTCTCAACCAAGTCGTCAAGAACAGAGTCACTTTGTCAAAGCTCTGAGACCACATTACTATGATGAGCAAGCTGGATCTCATCGACTCCAGCCAAACACTGCTGTAATGACTACAATCAGATCAAGGGCACAAGTTGATCGCGCAGATTGTCTCACGCCGGCTGTCTTGCAGCATCAGCACAGAGTATCCAATTGGCCGGAGACAAGTGAGCTCCTTCTCACATAACAAAGGGTATGACGCTAAATCCGGTTTTAGATGTTACCTGACTGTTCAGTAGGTTGTGATCTTGGCTCCTCTGTTTCAAGTGCAATAGCTTTTATGCGTTTGACAATAAAAATAAAAAAAACATAATCTTTCATAGAACATTTCAGTCAAGATTATAAAAACTAACAGAATAAAATCAAACGTAAATTGTGTTTTTTTTTATTTTCGTATATCTTCTTACACACGCGTGAAAAGATATGTCTGTATACTAATCACACAACAAATAGTAACTGTTCTTCACTTCTTCTTCTTTTTGACCAATCTGTTTTTCACTTCTTCTAATATACAAATATTCTCGTCTCGTCACACGATTCGGACCACTCGAACTCTGCGTCTTGATGATAACAGCTCGTTCAATCTCCCAATTTCTAGCATAAGTTCCTTTATTTTCTACAAATAACAAAATTCCAATTCAATATAGAAATTTAAATTTTTAAAAAATTAATTAAAAACAAAAAAAAAATTCAAAAGTAATTATTATACACAAACCTGATCTTTCTCTCTGAGCAGAAGAACCAGAAATCTCAGCTTCTCTTCCTGTAATCGTGTCCACCATCTCACCAGCTTCACATAAACAATGCTCGAGACCAAGGACAAGCCACAAATGAGGGTAAATGACCATAACACCCTTCTACGAGTCACGTGATTACAACGCGCCCTCTCGACGGCTTGGAAGAAGAGCACTGAGTCCTTGATCAATCGCTTCTTGGCAATCTCGATCACGCGCCATGGCAGCGAGAGATTCGCGGCGGAGGAAGATTCGCCTTCTTCTTCTTCTCCGACGATGGGGACGACAGCATCATCTTCATCATCGTCGTCTGGCGGATATTCACGGTGGTGGCTTGGTTGTAATAAAGGTGAGTTTTGAGGGATAGATGCGCCAACTGGTGAGCTTGTGGGTGAGGTTCGTATCACTACCCATTCACTGGATTCTTCTTCTTGCTCTGCCTCTTCGTTCTTCATTAATCTTTGGATAATCTTCTGCTTTTTTGTGTGTTGTTTTATATATGATGTCATTTTAAAGATTTTGTTATAGGTTTTTAATAAAAAAAAAAATCTAGTAACGATATTTTTGCTAGTTGAGAACAAAATATCTAACAGAGCCGATAATGACGCTATTGGTCTCTAACAGAGCCGAAAATATCAAATACTATTTGGAGAGTTTTGCAAATACAAAAAGTTTATGTGGCTTACTTACAATATCTATTCACTGGGTCTCATAAGAAAGTGAGTAAAAAATTATGTAAGCTTACAATATTTTTCACTGGACAAGCCTTGGAAGATGCAGCTGAATATAGAGTAGTTGTAGGAAGCTTACAATATCTTTCACTCACAAGACCCGGTATATTCCTTTCCGTCAACAAAATGTCTCAATTTATGCACCGCCCAACAACAGAACATTGGACAGCCGTAAAACACATTCTACGATATTTTTCTGGCACCATGTCTCACGACATTTATCTTCACGCCAACTCTTAATGTCTTATGCAGATTAGACATGAAACAAAGATAACTACACATCCACATGAGCTTACATTGTTTATCTTGGTCGACATCCCATTGCATGGTCATCAAAGAAACAAATTGGAGTTGCACGCTCTTCCACCGAAGCATAACATAGATCAATAGCGTCAACGGTCTCTTAAATATGTTGGATCTTTACTATTAGAACTTGACATCAAAGTTCCAGTCCCACCAGTCATCTTTTGCGATAACATTGGAGTCACATACTTAACCGCCAAACCGGTCTTTTTGTCAAGAATGAAACATATCGCCTTAGGGCTTAGACTATCATTTTGTATGCCAACATGTTCAAAGTGGTGAAGTTCGTGTCTCTCATGTCACTTTTGCAGATCAACTAGCGGACGCACTCACCAAACCACTCTCCCGAGCTCGGTTTGAATCTCTCGATGTCAATATCAGTCTCTCTTCCGGCCATCTGTCTTGAGGGGTGTAATAGATTATAGAAAGTATATATGTCAGATCCTATGATTTAGTTCTATCAATCCCCACTATTACGTCGTGTAATTAGTCTCTTCCCTTGTATGTAGCTCTAGTGCTCATTCATTAGTTTTTCAATTTATTTTTTCTGGTCCTTATGGCAGTGGCTTCATTCCTTATTCTCAGTGTAAGACTTTCCCTTATGACTAATCCTTGTAGATTGTGATTTCCCTTTTCTAGATTCTCAAACATTGTGTTCCTTAAATTATTACAGGTTTCAGACTTACTTGGATTTGACTATCGGATTTGGATGACGACCAAAGCAAACGAACTCATCTTCTAGGTCAGCTTAAGTGAGAGAATTAACGAATGTGTTAGTCCACAGGCCTCTTCCGGTTTAGAACATCCAATTAAAAAAAAAAGTTTGACCCGACCCGACTCGACTCGACCCTATCCGTACTAATATCTCGAAGCAGGTCCTGGTCATCAGTTTCTCGATTCTTCTACTAACTTCGTGTTCCCCACGCGCTTTAATGGCGACGGCATCTCCTCCTCCTACGGTGAATCTCTGGGTGGTTCTATCGGAATCGAAGCGGATAATCAACGCCCACTCGCGCCACTTCCTTGCTCTCTCCGTTCTCTTCCTTCTTCCCCTCTGCTTCTCCGTCACTGTCTACCCTTCCGTCTTCCGCCTCATCACCGACCAATCCTCCGCTTCTCACAACAGCGTCTCCCTCCTCCGCGGCGGATTCCACGACGAGCAACCACCACGCGCCGATCCTGATATCGAGACGGTGGTCCTGCTTCTGATTGCTTACATCGTTGTCGTCACCGTCTTCAATCTCTTGGCTATTGGATCAATCGCGTACAGCGTGTTCCAAGGATTCTATGGGAGACCTGTGAAATTGATCTCCGCCGTGAAATCGAGCTTCACCTCGTTTTTCCCTCTTCTCGCTACTCTGATTTCTTCCAATTCCATCATATTTGGGATTTTGCTGATTCTAGGGTTTGCAGCGTTCTCGTTGACTCGTTTAATCGAGCTCATCCTCCCAGGTCTCGAATTCGATTTCGCTTCTCCCTACTTTCAAGCTCTCACCGCCATAGTAACGATCATCTCGGTTGCAATTGTGATCAAGCTCTATGTCAATTGGATCCTCGCTTGGGTCGTCGTTGTTGTTGAATCAGCTTGGGGGTTAACGCCATTGAAGAGAAGCAAAAGCTTGGTCAAAGGAATGGAAAGCGTTTCTCTGTCACTAATCGTCTTCTTCGCCATAACCCAATCTACTCTCGTCTGGATCAGCACCGTAGCTGCCTCCGCTCAGATCGACGACGACAGTGGAGACGGCGATACTGGGAAACTGTGGACAAACTCTTTCTTCGTGCTCCAGATCGTGATCACGTCTGCGTTTCTAACACTTTTGACGCTGTATAATCTTGCGGCGACCACCGTGATGTATATGTACTGCAAAGCTGTTCACGGCGAGCTTGCTTGGGAGATTGCAGAAGAGTTTGCAAGAGAATACGTGAGCTTGCCTTTTGATGATTGTAAAGTTCCTCACTTGGTCTCTATAGCTTACAACAACGTCTGATGAATCATGATGATGATGAATGATGATGATGAAGAATTAAAAGGTCAGTGTTTTAAAAATTTGGGCTTTTTGTATGATAAAGCAAGTTGTACATTAATCTTGTTTGACATAATCGCTCAGGGCTTTTATGTTTGTTCTTGAGAATTCAAAAGCTTTTGTAATGTGTATGAATGATCTAAATTTATGGCTATTGAATGTTTTTCATTATGTGGGATTTGTGGTACAATCTAACTGCCAATAAATGCACTAAACTGATTAGTCAGAATCAAGATTTATTCAGAAATGTGAAATCTTCCATGAATGAAAGATTTCATTTTTACAAACATTACTATTACAAGAAAAAATTTCATCCCCCAAAATGTAACCTATTATCAGAAGAACAAAAAAGATCATGTAATTTTGTCTTTCCATGTACAAAAGAATTCACATAAGACCAGAATCTTGAATCCGGTTTTTACATTACATCCTAAAAAGCTTCTTAAGTTTGAACAAAAGATTTCAACACGGAAGAAAACATACCTTCTGAAACTGTGATATATCAGACTTTCTGTCCATAGAATCCGTGGCAATTTGGTAAACATGAAACACAATATGTTCATCAACCAAAAAAAGATATCATCAAACTCACAAATGCTCAAGAGCCTTCTTCTTCTCTCTCAAGTGATTCGCTCTTCTTTAAGCCTTAAACGAGCAATTGGCTGTTGTTGGTTCAAGTTAACCGTTGAGGTGTTGTGTAAATTGTTGTTTGGTCTTAATTGATGGCTACTGGTTCTAGCAGCTGGAACGTCGTGGTTATGCTTTCCTTCATATGTTGTTACAACAGCTTTCGGATCATTTGCTGCTCTCTCTACATGTTTCCTCACTCCGCATCCAGGTGTTGTACACTTATAGTAGCTCCTGCGAATAGATAAAAGAGTTTAAGGAAAAAATACCGATGAAAATCTATAACTCGATGACCGGTTTTCCGTCTCACCTCGGATAAGGGTTCCCTTTGACTACTTTCTGACCATACTTGCGCCATCTATATCCATCATCTAAGAGATCAACTTCACTCGTCGTTTGGACAATAATTCTAGGCTCTGTCACGGTTCTATGCGATGAAGAAACTGGTTCTGAAATCCGGACTTCTGTATTTCTGCAACATTCAAAGATTGTCTGAATCTAATCAGAAAAACCAAAACCCATAAGAGATGAATGTAAGAGGAACAGTCACATCTCTTAAGAGTTTTTTTTTTACCTTCTCTTGGGATCAGGCTCATCATCGTGTTTTCCTCCCACACTAGTTTCTGCATTACCAACCTCCTCGCTATCACTTGCTTCAGATATCTGCTCTATTGTTGTAACCTGGCTTGTTTCCTGGTCTCTCTTAGTCTTGTTGAGACTGCTATTACTGGTTTGAAACTGAGTTGCAATATCAGAACTTTTAGAACTCCCGTTATTGTTTCCGCGCTTATTGTTTTGAGGAGGTTCATGATTGTGCTGACCCTTGTATATGATTTCCGTAACTTGTCCATCGAGAGACCTCTCGACTTTCTTCTTGACAAGACATGCGGGATGCGTACATTTGTAATAACTCCGAGGAAAATCGCTCCCTTTCACTTGCTTCTGCCCGTATTTCCGCCAGTTGTATCCATCATCAGCTGGTTTGTCAGCATTTTGAGGCTGTGAGCGATGCTCAAAGACGCATATTTCCGAGGTTTCTCTCTGAACCTGCGACGAATCTTGAACCGCAGCTGGAATCTGTGACCGAGGTCCAGAAGAAAACGAAGGAAGCTCAGTCAATGAAGTAGTTTGTTGTTGTTGTTGTGTAGAGGAAGGATATTCGGATTGGGATTGCATCTGGACATTATTGCCTTGAACTGCTTGTGCGGTGACTTGTGCTAAAGCTTGTTGGTGTGTCATACCAAATGATCCCTACACATAAATTCATATTTTTATTAGCTAATGATATCCTCAAGATAGAAACAGGACAACAAATCCAAACAAATACTGAGATACATCAAAAGGTTCAAGATTTGGAAAAGAGGATCATTAAGGGTAGAGTCAAAGAATTGAGCTCTGGTTCTCTCCTTGACATTGAAGATGTTCTTTGTCTGAAAGTTTCCTACTTTACTTCAAAGATTCAGATACCCAAGGGAGATCCCTATTTTCTCAAAATCAAAATTCCCCAATTTTGACCTAAAATGAAGAACATTTGAAATGTTTTCTTCTCCTCTTATTCAGCAAAATGGTACAATTTGTTAAATTTGCATCTATAAACCGAATGAAAACAAAAAACCGGAAATAGCAACAGAATATTCAAAAGAACCCACCCATAAAGTCCTAAACTTTCAGTTACCAAAAACAGAGTTTCGAGCTAACGACAAAAAAAAAAACAAACAAAAAAAAACCAATGTTTTTGTTAAGGGAAATGAAATCCACACCTGAATGGGTGAAAAAAGACCAAAGAAGCTCGGAGAATCCAAAAGCGTCGCCGGACTTACTCCCGGCGGCACAGTAAACATCGCCGGTGGCTGCGTAATCATCAATCCCGTTGGTCTGTTTTGTTTGAACCTCGGGTCAACATCACCGCCATCGCCGGCACCGACAGAGCTCACAGGTGTCTGATGAACAGTAACGGCAACGGCGGCAGCAGCAACAGCAGCCGCCGGAGAAGCCATAGCTCCAGCTAGAAGCTGAGAGAAGGATTTGAATTCATCAGGATCAGAGAACAAATTGGAGACGAGAGTCATAGGACCAGGACTAAATCCAACGCCACCGCTAAAAAACATTTCCCCAAACGGCCGAGGAGGAAGTGAAATCGTTGGCCGTGAAGCTCCGGTGGATGATTTTAAGGTCGAAGGTTCTTCTTCTTCTTTCTTCTTCTCCGCCATCCTTTTTTGAAACAAAAGAGGATAAAATCTAACAAACCCAACTCACAAAAAGGATATTTTTCTTTCCTCTCTTTATGTATCTTTTTACATAATCCTTGTCGTGTTTCTGTTTCAGTTCGTTTTTTTTTTGCTTTATTTCATTTTTTATATATTTTCTTCTGCAATCTATTAATGGAGAGATTTTTAGAATTTTTTTTTTTTTCTGTCTTCAAGCAGATCTCGACAATATAAAAATATAAATTTTGCTTTCGCAGTACAAAAGCCTGGGGTGCAGATACGCAAGAGTAAATCTATCTTGTCTTTTTTTGTGCACACAAAAAAAAACCCAAAAAAAAAAAAAAAAAAAATCTTGTCTTTTTCCCCTTTCATTTTTTTTATCCATTATTACTTTTTTCCTTATTTATTTTTATATCTGATTTAAATCATTGCCATAAAAATGACACATCTTTCATAATGAATGCTAGAAAAAAAACTAATTTTAAAGGTGGTTATGGAAAGTGAAAATCCGATCTTACTTGGATTTTTCCAAAAAGAAGCAACTCATGAAAAAATGTTTTATAGGAGCGATATAGAAATTAATCTTTTGATGGATTTTCTGAAATAAAAAGTCATAAGCTACAATCTATTTGGAATTATAAGAAGTTACAGATTCGTTTATTGAAGACAAGAATCTAATAGATTCTCTTTTCTTCTTTTTTTTTTTTAATTTATCATAAATATTTATCCAGTGTGTCAAATTTGGTTGTAATCCTTGAGTTATGATTGGCTAATAAGGGAAAAGAGTTTATAAAAAAAGCGTCGGTCTATGTGACTACGGTTTTGTCCCTACATAGTAAAAAGACAACGAAGGTTTGTGCCTGCAAGTCAACAGCAGCTCCAAGCACGACACGACGGGGTTTTTAACCAATTTGTCCTCTCCACGTTCTACAAGTAAGATTCTGCCACACATCTACATGAAATGGAATGGAGTTTACCAGTTATTGTCGGATTAAGCCTAATCCATTACAAGACCGGTTTTATTCAAGACAAAACAAGTTAGCTCCTCTTGCCATAAAAATTATTACTATTTCATTAATAATAATAACAAAGATGATTTCACTGTTTGAGATTTCGTAAGTAAATAAAAATTTGAATTTTTTTGGAAAGAGGAAACGTCAAACGTGTGAGTTAGAGAAAGAGTGAGAGAGTGAGTAAATTTAGCTGGCAACAAAAAAAAAATAAACAACTTGACTTTTTGAGGGCCCAATTAACTTTGAAAACGGGCCAAGAGAACGATACATCCTTAATATCTCTGGGATCCACATGGGGCCCTTTTCATTCATTGCCACAACGAATCGCGTCTTCACTTATCACATCAAGAAGAAGAAAAAAAGCAAGGAACTGTGGTTGTAAACGCTTGAGTCACGACTTTATATAAAGCTTGATTTGCTACACATAAGGCATTGAAACATTTTACGATAACCGCTAATTTATAACGGAAACAAAAAAAACAAAAATTAATCTATTTTTAAAACATCTTAAATTATTCTAATATTTTTGTCAACATATCAGCTTAAACGAGCTTACCGTTCAAAAATGGATTGAGTGGTTTGTACTCAACAAGAGTGAAAGACACATCTAAACCATTAAAAGACAGAGATTGATACGGAAGGATTTTATTTTCTATTTTTGATAGCCAAGAAATTTTGGAGTTTACTACATTCACAATTTTATTTGGGCCGGATATCTCAAGGATTTAATTGGTGTAATAGTCACAAAAACACAATAGGTATCAAAAAAAGAAGAAGAAAAAAAAGTAACAAAAACACATTCTTGGTATAAAGTTTCAAGTCTCAAACTAGTTGAAGCAAAACACAAAGGGATAATGAAATCTAGAAGTCTAAGAAGATACGCATTCCTTTGATTAGTTATGTGAGTTATTAGTAGGGCTGGGCATAAACACCGGACTCGACCCGATCAAAAATATTGGGTTTGGTTCGGTTCGGGTATAACCCGAAACCCGATCGGGTATGATATCGTATATACATATGCATATATAATTTATATATATATTCGGTTTATTTTCGGGTTTTTTCTGGAAATTCGGGTTCAAAACCGACTCAAACCCGACAAGACCCGAACGGAACCGAATTTTTGTCGGATCCTATTCGATTCTTATCTTCTCCAACTTTGGGTACCCGAGAACCGAGAATCCGACCCGAACTCAAACCGTCGACCCGAATGCCCAACCCTAATGTCTTATTAGCCAAAAATCATATTATCTTATAACTAATATTCAGTGTTACACTGTACTTTGATATTTATTTGTGATTTCTTGCATAATGTAGGAAAATGAGAGTTATATTAGAAACACATTCAACCAAAATAAGAGTTATATATATATACCTCTTCCAAGATGAAAATAAACCCAAATAACCAATATGAAACTTAAGAATCAAATATGATAATATAACCGTTTTAAAAAACTCCTTAGAACTCTCCAACGACTTTGATAGCGTCATGAGGTGTGTCGTAAACGTTCTTAGATCGAGATTTCTTGACACCAGCGGTGAACCAGAGCTTGTCCGGTTTTGAGCTCTCGACTGAGATTGTTGTGACTTTAACCCAAACCAACACTTTTGTCTTCATTCCTTCTACACCCATCAGTTTCCCTCTAAGCAAAATCCCTTTCACACGCGTAGCGTATCGTATCGCTGATCCATCTTTGAATGTGACTTCGCATGGTGAAGAGAAGAAGACAGTGAGTTTGTTCTTTGTCTCGTCGAACTCGTAGCATATTATGTTTTGTGGGAAGAGTCCTGGTGGTAAATTGTACTCTTTGAGAAGATCTGGTAAGCTTTTGAGTGGTTTTCCTGTTTTAGAGAGAAGCAGAAAACGAATTTGCAGGTTCTTCGATTGTTTATCCATGAGAACAAAAAGATGGTGTTACCTTTAAGCTTGTTGAAAACCCATTTCGCTTTCTCTTCAACGGTGCTAGAGAAAGTCTGGAAAAGAAACACGAACGTTATGTTTCCTTTTGAGGCAATGGAACAAGAGAACTAAGTGCAAGTTGAGCGCATGTCAAATAAATAACAAAGCCTATGAACACAAGACATAGAATGATACTTATTAGTTAAGTACTGAATCGAATATGAACATTATGTTTCCAATTTGAGGCAATGGAACAACACAAATAAGTGCAAACCAACCATATATATCAATTATATAGCCAAGCCTACGAACACATCATTGCCAAAATATCCATCTTGTCTAGGAAAAAAAGTACTTAAATGGTAACTCTAAATTGAGAATCATCTTAGTTCAGAAAATGAAGACTCTTGATGAAATTGAATCTCATGGATCAAAATTTTAAGGGCAGAGACATCTCTCAGATTCAAAAAAAAATCTGACTACAATTATCGTTCCACTACTCAAAATCGGGTTTCTAATTATGTAAACCAATTTCAAAGCTTCATTTCAAGAAACCCATATCAGATCTTCCTAGATCTATGAATCTTCTTCGATTTCTAAAACATCCACTACACCCGATTTCAACAATATTTAACCAACGCGAAACCGACCACATTATTAGATTAGACTAATACACATTACACCAAATGGAACCAAACCCATCAATTTCACACAGGAATCGCATGCAAAACCCAGACAGAAACAATGAACATCAGACACGAAGCAAGAGAAGATCCAGATTCATTCAAGGAGCACTCACAGTGAGGTCATTGGTGATGTTAGAGAGCTCTTCCTTGGCTTTCTTAGAGATCCATGAACCTCCGACTTTGAAGCTCGTCACTTTCGTTAACGCTTTCTCCATATTCGTCTCTGAAGAGTAAAGACTAAAGAGATTTCAGCTCAAGCTTAAAAAGTGACAGAGCAGAGTGAAAACGGCGACTCGCTAATTTCCATTGGCCACACATAAAAGTTCGAAGAAATATTGAACGAGGGCGTTTCCGTAATTTCTCCATCTATTTTTTGGTTTTCAATTTAATTTCCGCTATCTTTTGGGTAAATTTCAAATTACGAAACTGATTACATATTTTAAGCGATGAAGAAGACTCTCTAACCGTCTAAATTTTAAATTTTGCTAAAAACAAAAGTTTCCATCTATTTTTTTTTGTTTTTGTTTTAATTTAGTTACGTGAAAATACAATTGAAGTTTAATAAAAGAGAAATACCCTAAAATAGTACAAATTTTTTTTTTCCAAAATTAGCACCATAAATTTAAAATTTCGAAAATAGTATAAATAATTATTTAAAAATATTTATTTATCCAAAATAAATTTAAAATAAAATTAAACGTTATGTTTGGTTCACTATTTCCAATATAAATTTAGAATTTGTGTAAAAGTGTAAACTTATTTTTAACGCGAATAATCTGATTGGATAATGAAAGATGCAGTGGGGCCGAATAATTGTAATCAAGGCTAATGTACACATGACAATCATTGAACCATCTAAGCTGAAGGCAGAGGCTTACAAATATATTATTTCAATAACCAAGTAGTTGTTGGTACAAGCGAGTCTCAATCTGAATTTAGCTTTGGTTCATAAAAGAGTTAGCTTTCTTGTATGCTTGACTCATATGCACCCTAAACCGATTCACATCCAGTCTAACATCTTGTTCTTTTAAATACACATTCATTTTAGTCGAATTCCAATCCATCCCTCTAAAAGCAATCGGATCTTTCAAAACCAAATCTTCTCTACTATACTTCTCTACCAAACTACTCTCTCCCACATTAACCGGATACTCAACATACTCCAACTTCATTGCCTTAGCCGGTGATTCATAACACGTTTTAGCAGCCCAACCTAACCCAACCGGAACAATCTGAACCAAAACCGAACCGGGTCTAAGAAACAACAAATGGGTTAATGCCGCACCATGAACCCCGACCATCCCGTGGCTCGACTTTACCAGTTTATACGCTTCTCTCAAACTCGTCGTTTTCGATGGTCTGAATGTGATTACCTCGAATCCAACATCTTCAAGCATCTCTTTGATCTCCTTCTCGTTTAAAATCACCCGACCTATGTTACCATATCGACTGACCAATATGAGACGAGGCTTGCGAGTTTTGAGAGTTGATAGGTTTGTGTTGAAGGCTTTGTCTAAAAGGTTGTGGAAGTCCACTAATGATTTGGAATTGGGTATCCGGGTTGGGTCCATTGTCATGGGCCCATGTGAAATTAGGCCTACTATCGCTGAAGTGAAACAATGTGTAATAGAAGCATTTTCTTTGTCTAATAATATGGTTTTGTGTTTGCTAAACGCACCTAAAACATCGATGTATTTTGCCATCCACCACTCCTTAGGATTCACTACCACGAGGATGAAATCACGGTCGGGGAAAACTGAGTTGGCCGTGATGAAAAGCGGAATGAAACCATCATTGAAATCGTGATAGATGCTTCCGGTGTAACCTCCGGCGCTGAACACAATCGCCGGCGAATCATGTGTTATGTCACATGATCTAGTCAGGCCTAATCGGTCTGAGGTTAGTGTTAGCTCTTTGATTTTAGGCATGATCCAGTGATCTGTTTTTCTCGGGTATGGCCTGATCTTCTCGACAAGCGGTGCTGATGTGGCGAAAGTGGGGTCCATGAGAGTGATAGTTCCTGTTCTGGGGTCGAGATTACATGAGCCGTTGATCGAGCAGACATCGTAGTTAGTGTGGGATCGGTCACATGTGATTGTTGCTGAAGTCATCTCTCGTGGAGCCTGCTTGATTATTCTGGATTGCCATGTTTTATGTAACGTACCTATAAGATGAAATCTTTTTTTTTAATTAAAGGATAAGTCAAAAGAGTTTTTTTTTTTTATAAGTATAAGTCAAAAGAGTTCTGCTTCTTTTTCCCTAAATTTACGAAACATTTTTATGGTTATCATTTCTTTTTTTATTCGTTTTTAAATTAAAATCCAGTGCTTTAACCAAAAAAAAAAAAAAAAAATTCAAAACTCATGTTAATTTACTTAGAAGAACAAAATCTATATATATAAAAGAGAATGATTCAAAGTTAGTAACTCACAAGATCGCGACACGTGTCGAGTTAATCAATTAGATTTTGACACGTGTCGAGTTAATATAAAAGTTTTTTTAGATTAAGGAAAGTTAACTTAAAATTAAAA
>PKML01069419.1:1569-63773 GCA_002933935.1 Eutrema yunnanense | reverse complement strand
TTTTTTTACAGGAATATCAAGAGAGAAACAATGAATGCTGAAATTCTAAATAACAATAGAGACTATTTAACATTAGATAGCTTAAACAGAAAGCGCTCTTATCGTCGTACCGTAGTTCGTCTAATCAGAAAGTGGAAGGCAATAAATTTGAAAAAAAACAATGAGCTCATAGGAATGAATTTACTCTTGCTTGATGAGAAGGTCAGTATATTTGTAATTTTTTTAACACATATATTATCCTAATTTTATAAACTTATTATCTAACTTTAATCTAAATTATTTTGAATACATGAAAATACTATTATAATTCAATATAATTAACTCTTTTTGTTTGTCGGCATCTTCTGGAACTAAATTTTATATGAATCGTGATTTTGATTATGTTACTGCGTTTCAAGAAAAGTATTTTCTTAGCTTTTATTGGTTTCAAATTTACTAATTCACTAAAAAAATTAAAATCGATTAATAAAAAAACTTAAAAATTCTGAGAAGTCAAAGTTGAAAATTTTATCTTAAAAGATTTAGTTACTAAAAAAATAAAATTAAAAAGTGAAAATTTAAATTTATCTTAAAAGGTAAAATTAATATAAAAAAAGAAACAACATTTCTTAGTTTTTTCATTTAGAGTAAGGAAATTAATTTTAAAAGGAAAATAATTATAATTTTTCAACTTATATAAACCACAATTTGGTATTGTGTCAATTACACACCAACAAATTAAAAGTCCAATAATCTTATCCAAAACTATTTACTGTATCTTTTCACCAAATTTTTCTTTCAATATATATATTTATTTCATCGTAAACTGTGTTGCTAAATTTATGTATTATATATTTTTACGGGTGATCTAATTTTGATTTCTATTTTTCGTCTTTAATTTTTTTTAACGGGTTATAAAATATTAAATTACAAATCCGCATATATGCGGGTACTTATCTAGTTAAAACTAAGAGATACGTAAAATAATATAATAGTGCCAAGCCAGAAATAGTAGAGATAAAAATAATAGTCTACAACAAAAAAAAAAGATAAAATAAAATTGCCAAGTCAAAAGAAGAAAAATACACAAATGTTGAAAATGGAAGCCAAATTTGAGACTAGGTTGGTCAAAAAACGCCCACAGTTAATTTACGTTTCGATTCATATTCTTTTGTAAATATTATCATTCAGATCAATAAATTTAATATTTTATAAAATAAAATAAAAACACCCACTATTAAACTTTAATAAAAGAAAAAACTATTAAATGAATATAATTAAATTAAATTATCATTTGTCCGAACTAACACGAAATTTAATTCTCATTATTTTTGCTAATACTAATTTTGAAGGGGGTATATATTGATCGCAAATTTTGAAGAAGATCTGAAGAAGTGGTTTGATAATTTACATACCTTGAGAGAAACTTAGCGAACGAATCAACTGGAGATCGGACACAGAGGAGAAGAGAGCAAGATACATAACCAGAAAGATGACCAAGGCAACTGCTGCTACCCAATAACTCTTCGGCGTCGTTTTCATAACCATGATTCTCTGTTGTTAGTGTAGTGAGAACTATATGGAAGTTTATTTATGTATAAATATGTATCTATGTTCTATAAATCGAAGTTTAATAAAAAATCTCGTCACTACAAGCTTTAAGTATCCTTCAATGGAGGTAAAAGGAGAAAAGCATTGTAAGAAGATTCACAAAGTGCAAACGAGAGAATATCGATAACATAGTAGACTCTCTCGTATAATGAGATATAATAGAGAACTCATTTTTTTTTTAATAATCTACCGTTACAAAACTTTTGTAATAAAACCTTTGACCAAAAAACAATATTATATTATTAATGTACTAGATTAGATTATGTGTATATTTTGGGTTTATAATTGTGAAAAAAATCAAAAACGAAAAAGTGAAAACATCGGTTAAAGTAAATAAAATAAGATTAGAAACGTCGATAAAAAATAACACACCGATAAAGAAACCTAACAGAGTAACCATTTTTTTTTTTGACAAAAAACAAAAATATTTTTTTTTATTTGGTTTCCAATTAAATTTTGTCACATGTTTTCAAATATTTAATTTTTAATTTTTATTTGAATTATGTTTATTATTATTTTTTATTAACCATGCATTTTATAATAAATTAAAAAAATATTTTTCATTTTTCTATAGTAACTCTATATTTTAGAATTAAAATCCGTTATATATATTTTTTTTATTAATTTTGAATTTTAGGATATATTTACATTTTTTTCCTTTTTATTTATTAACTTTTCTTTTTAGTATTAAAATTCAATTATAAATATTTTCTGTTATTGTTAATATTATGTTGATTATAATTTTTTATTGTTATTAATATTATATGACAAAATCTAATTGAAAAATTTTGTTACACGTGTTAAAATCTGATATATTGACTTGGCACGTGTCTCGATTTAGTAACTCTGAAATTGAAGTTTTATATAATAAGATATTATGTTATTACAATTATAATTTTTAGGTGGATGCTTGCTTAGGTAAAGATTTTAGAAAGATCTAGATTACTTTGTCTCCAGGCTAAACCTTAGATTTGTATTTCTATATATTATATTAAGACTCGTGAATAATACAACAACAATAATTC
This sequence comes from Eutrema yunnanense, assembly GCA_002933935.1. Taxonomy (NCBI): domain Eukaryota; kingdom Viridiplantae; phylum Streptophyta; class Magnoliopsida; order Brassicales; family Brassicaceae; genus Eutrema; species Eutrema yunnanense. The sequence goes on along the minus strand of PKML01069419.1, from coordinate 61,158 downwards.
CTACTCTCTTTTGTTTATAATAATAAGTTATCAGTATGAAATCCTACCGTCTTACCTAAAAATCTTTGATCTCTTCGACACCGTCTCGTTTCCAATTCCCAACCACTTTTGTTCCAATCGACGAGGTAAGTAACCTCCTGTTTTACAACAATATATATATTCATGTACCACAATACCGTGAAAAAGATATAAGAAATACTTTGAACTTATATCTTGTTTTTTTGTGGATAAGCGAAATACTGAGCTATTGATGAAAAACCATGAATCACGTCCAACTGACTCTATTCGATTTTCTGAAGCGAATGTGATATCTCACAATGAACAAGGAAGCGGTCATCATACATTTCTTTCAAGGAATGGAGTTGAACCAGTTGGATATGATTCATTGTTTTCATTACTAGCTCATTAATTTGCCAAAAAGAGAGAAGATATATAAGTTTAGAGTATTTCTTATATCACATTTTACGATATTGTGTCTGGAGGACAACATTATTTGCATGCAAAGTAGAGAATGTTTTCTCTAACGTTTATGAATCCGTAATTTTCTCTTCACATAATTCCAACTTGGAAGTATTTCTGAACATGGCTGAGTTATACTCACTTACAAACTTAAAGTCCTTCTTTAGGTAAGATCACAATTTTCTGATGATCATACATTTATTTCATATTGTTCCAAAGAACTTGTGGATCTTTTACAGTCAAGTACTCGTTTTTGAGGTCCACATGGAGGCGATGACGGAGGAATATCATAGCTTTCACTTTGGTTTTACTGGTTGATGCATTTCCCTCTTTGATTGCATCAACAAGTTCTTCAAAATCAAGATACATTTCAACATCTAGCATCCAACCCAAATAGTTCTCTCCAGAGATGTCAAAAGACTCAAACTCAAAGTTGGTAATGTTCGACATAGTTTATTGAAATAATAAAAAAACGATCAAGATTGGTCATCTGCGACACCCATTAATTGCAGAAAATAGTGATGTACATATATACAAATTCGTTAGAGGTTAAAAAAAAAAAAAAAAACAAAACAAAACATATTCGTTCAAGTAAATATTTGACGGACTTATTTACCAAGACGTCTCCAACTGCTATTTTCAAAAAGCTAGTTCATCATATTAGATCGTATCATCTCAAATATATTAAGTGATGTACTAAATGTGCGCTGCACTTTTTTAATTTAAATCTGTATTGTTAACCAGTAAAAGAGAGAGTTTTTTAACCATGATTAAACTATGAAAGTTGATCGACAATATTTTCATCGGAGGGTCCAAATATGAATAACACGTAAGAGTAATAAATAGACGGGCCTTAAACCATTACTACATTTATAACGGGAAGGCCCATCGTTCAAGGCCCATCGTTTTCAGTTTTTAATTTCAATACATGAGGAGACCAAACATTAGGCGGGAAGAGCCACGCCGCCGGGAAGTTGTGAACGGCTAAGACCGATGCTACGCTCATTCCCTCTCTTACCCCAATGGGTTTCTCCGATTAGAAGATTTGTTTTTCTACAGAGATGCATCCAATTTACGACAATTCAGGAATTGATTTTACCCGAAGACAATGGTGAGTCCATAACTTCCCTGCATTACGCCGCTTCGATCCCGTGCTTTCGCCTCCTAAGTAAGTGCACGAACATTGATACTCTGAGGAAAGCTCACGGGATGTTAAGGGGAGACGGACGTGTGGGTGATATCTCGTGTGCCACCAAGCTCGTTAGCCTGTACGGTGACTTTGGGTGTACTAAAGATGCCCGCTTTGTGTTCGATCAAATCCCTGAACCAGATTTTTATTTATGGAAAGTCATGCTCAGCTGTTATTCCCAGAACAAAGAGAGTCTGGAAGTCATAAAGTTTTATGGGTTTATGAGGAAACATGGTTACGATAATATTGTTTTATCGATAGCTTTGAAAGCGTGTACTGAGATGCAGGATTTAGATAATGGGAAGAAGATACATTGCCAGATCGTTATGGTGCCAGGTCGTGATAACATTGTGTTGACAGGTCTTCTAGATATGTATGCTAAATGTGGAGAAATCAAGAGTGCTTATAAAGTGTTTGATTGTATTCCTTTGAGAAATGTGGTTTGTTGGACTTCGATGATTGCTGGATATGTGAAAAACGACTTGCACGAACTAGGGTTGGATCTGTTTAATCGGATGAGGGAAGAATCTGTTTCGGGTAACGAAGTTACATACGGCACTCTAGTGACAGCTTGCACAAAGCTCGGTGCTTTACATCAAGGGAAGTGGTTTCATAGCTGTTTGATCAAGAGCGGCATAGAGCTCAGCTCATGCTTGGTGACATCTCTGCTAGATATGTATGTCAAGTGTGGTGATATAAGCAATGCGCGTCGAGTCTTTAATGAGCATTCTCACGTGGATCTCGTCATGTGGACAGCTATGATTGTGGGATACACCCATAATGGGGGTGCCAACGAGGCTTTGAGCTTGTTTCAGAAAATGAAGGGGGTTGGAATCAAGCCTAATTGTGTTACCATTGCAAGCGTCTTATCTGGTTGCGGTCTGACTGGGAATCTTGAACTGGGAAGATCAGTTCATGGCCTATCCATCAAAGTTGGTCTCTGGGATACAAATGTTGCAAATGCTCTGGTTCACATGTATGCCAAGTGTTACCAGAATAGAGATGCTAGGTATGTGTTTGAGATGGAGTCGGAGAAAGATATAGTTGCTTGGAATTCTATAATTTCTGGGTTTTCACAAAACGGCTCTGTCTATGAAGCTTTGTTTCTGTTCCATCGCATGAAATCAGAATCTGTGACGCCTAATGGTGTTACAGTTGCGAGTCTCTTCTCAGCCTGTGCTTCCCTCGGGTCTCTAGCCATAGGTTCCTCGCTTCATGCTTATTCCATGAAATTGGGATTCTTGGCATCATCCAGTGTTCATGTTGGTACTGCACTTCTGGACTTCTATGCCAAATGCGGGGATGCCAAATCTGCTCGTATCGTTTTTGATACCATAGAGGAGAAAAATACAATCACATGGAGTGCTATGATCGGAGGCTATGGAAAGCAAGGGGACACAAAAGGGTCCCTTGAGCTATTTGAAGAGATGCTGAAAAAACAACAAAAGCCGAACGAATCAACCTTCACATCTATTTTATCAGCTTGTAGTCACACAGGGATGGTTAACGAAGGAAAGAAGTACTTCAGCTCAATGTACACAGATTATAACTTCACGCCTTCCACAAAACACTACACATGTATGATTGATATGCTAGCTCGATCTGGTGAGCTTGAGCAAGCCTTAGACGTGATGGAGAAGATGCCGATTCAACCAAACGTGGGATGTTTCGCAGCATTTCTCCACGGATGTGGAATGCATTCAAGATTTGATCTTGGGGAGATTGTGATTAAGAAGATGCTCGATTTGCATCCTGATGATGCCTCTTATTATGTCCTTGTATCTAATTTGTATGCATCGGATGGAAGGTGGAGTCATGCTAAAGAAGTCAGAAATCTGATGAAGCAAAGAGGTCTGAGCAAGATCCCAGGCCATAGCACAATGGAAACAGAGTTCTCAGTAGTTGGTTAGTTGTCATAGCTTTTCTGGATGAACAAAGAAGCATATATATAAACAATATGATTTGTTTTCGAGTACGGAGCCAGAACAGTTGTGTTGACTACATCTACAAGGATATATAATATAACCAACACGGAACAGCTCTGAGCTATGCTAAGATTCTTGTTTGATTATGTGGGATGAGCTCGCGTCTAAGATTGGGAATTCTTAGGTTTACATGCCGCTTTCAGTTTAATCTTCATCTTGTGAATCATAAGGAACTTCATGCCGGGGTTTGTTGTACTTCTCACGCAGTTGTTGGATTGGGATGAAATCTCCAGCTGTATCCGCTCCATAGAAGAGAAAAGAAATGTATGGATGATCAAACCTTTCCTGCAGAAACCACACACAACCATGAGTCAAAACTATCGCAATGGGGATGGGATTATCCACAACAAGTCTGCTCACTTTGTCGGGTTTCTCTGGAGCTAATAGATTGTCTTCAGGAACTGCAGTATACGATCCATTGTCAGGTGATAGTGAAAGTGTTCACTGGTTAATGTTGCAGGCAAAGATATTGGACTTGAAAACTCAGAGCTTACCGTAAGCCACTAGTAGATCTGGGTGTGTGCGAACATCGACTAGAACCTGCTAGACATAAGCAAGAAGGTTTAGATATCCATGTTTTCTTCTGTAGATATGAATTAAACAGTCTTAGATTGTTCATATGTATTTGAATACGCTCTAAACATTAGCTTCAGCTTCATTTTTCTATCAACATACGTCTTTATGAACATTTATTCAGAACCAGAACCTGATAAAATGGCTGGTTGGATCCACGAGGCAACTTTTCAACCTCTGCAGCTTCAATCCAGGAGCTTGATTCACAGCAAATTGGATCCATCCCACAAACTACAGCCCGGTAACCTACAGCAGATGAAAACAAAACAATGTAAGTTCCCCAATATGAATGTAAACCAAAGTGAAACAAGCACTAATACACATAACTATGTACCAAAATTTTTGTGTCTAAGTTTCTGTCCCAAACGAAATGCATACTCTGCATTCTCAAAAACCAAGGCTTTCGCAGATACAGCTAATGATTCTACCTCAAGCTTTGAAATTTCACTTTTTAACTTAGCTGCCAAACCATAATCCTCACTGTCAATGGCATTCTGGAGATCTGCACTGTAATTATATCAAATAAACAATGAAGATGATATACTCCAACGTTTACAGACACACAAAGAGATTCAATGTCTGAAAACGTGTCTTGATAACCGAATGAAACTGCTCACCGTAGCCTTATAATGCTAATACCCTTGTCTTGAGCTTCACTTTTTGATGATGATCCTCTTTTCCCTTCTTGCAGCCTTATAGCCTCCTCTTCGACCTAGCAATCACAGACTGTTATTTACTGTTGTGTTGCCGATATACAAGAATACAGGTTATTTCAACCAGAAGCTAACATCTACGCATGATCAAAAGTTCTATACTTTCACAAAAAAGTTGTCTCACTTGAAGATCATAGCATATCATTTCATATACCTCAGTTAGCTTTTCTCTTAGTTGTTGCGCAATGTCATACTGCTCCACATTCAACGCATACTGCCATTTTGAAATACACCAAATACGCAGATCATTCAATGTTGTAACACCGCAATAATCTTGAAAGGGAGAAGAAAAAAAACCCGAATTTCGTTAGAATCCCTTTTTGAGGCTCTGACCTGCACACGAGTAGCCAAATCTAGCTGAAAGAAGAAGATCAAAATATCCTCATTCGCACTCTCGCTTCGCTCGGAGCTCGGGTCTGGACCTTGGTCACTTCCTTGAAATGGCCATCTAGCTTCAACCCTCAACAGATTTCTTTGCTTTAGTGACTTCCAATGGGTTCTAAGGGATGGTGATCTACGCAGGAATTGACACGAAACACATCCATCACCAACCAAAACCGATGATTTCGCTGAATTTAAACGATTCCTCCATGAGCTGTAAACTTCTACACTCCCACAGATCGTTAATGTGCTTAACGACTGGCTTTGCACCATTTTTTGTTCTTATGAAAACCAAAGTCACACTTGCTAATCCGATAATCCTTCTGAAAAATCCAACAAGAATCAGAGAGAGCGTATTCGTATGAGATTCAAAATTGAAATCAAAGGTGCGAAAATAACTCGAAGGGCGAGACGGGACGAGTCAAAAACTGCGAGTAGACAGCCGGAAGTTTGTAATTGAAAGAAAACTCGAGAAACTTACAAATGGTTGGTGAAGTTATATAGATGCCGGGAAGACTTTGCCGATCACCGGAGAAACTCGCCGGCACGAAGGAGAGATTTCGTCCTCACAGATTTTTCTTTCTTATTAGTTGGAGAAACTCATAGCCATTGAATCAATTATCTTTTGTTTAACTCTTATTGGGCTCTGTGGCCCAATAAACGGTTTGGTTTTATAGTATAAACGGTTTTGATTCTATGTACATTTTTTCCTGTTTTCAAATATTTCTATGTAGATTTTAAGAGTCAATTAACTTAATAACATGGGCAATTGTCCAAAATAGCATACTTTAAAAAAATTATTCCAAATTTAACATTACTAACTTAAATTGCCAATAATAAAATAATAATTCACAGTATTAAAATTATGTTTTAAATTTTAAATAAATCTAAATATCCTAAAATAGCATAATTTTTGTTTTCCAAATATAGCATACCAAATGTTGATAAAAAAATGTATATAGCAAGCCAAATTTAAAATTCCGAAAATATTATAAATAATTATATAAAAATACATGTTTACCTAAAATAAATTCAAAATAAAATTAAAACATTATGTTATGTTTGGATTCAATATTTCATATTTAAGATTTAGTTTTTTTCCGTTATAAAATGATTTTGTCCTTTTGGACCATTTTAATATTATTGTCAATTTTAACAAGTGGTGCTAAGTTTGGAACAAAAATTTAAAAATGCTATTTTGAACAATTACCCTTAAATAAATCATAGTATTTACTGCAACACATTTATTTGTAACAATCATCATAAAATCAGTAAATAATAATATCTTAATACATTCAATCGAAGATGTCGTCTACTTATATTTCAATTTGATGTATATTTTTTTATTGATTGCCAAATATTATATCTAATCAAATCTGTATATATTTTTACGGACACACATAATAATCGTTTTTGTCGTCGGTTACAATCATGATCAAAGATTTTTTGATATAATTATACTACAAATGATGATTAATCAATCGAATTCAATTACATGCAACACATGCGATTATGATGAATATAACCACGAACAACGATTTCACGACGCATCACTTTTCGCAACACATTTATTAATGGCGAAAATCGTTTAAAAAACAAAAAAATGTACAGTATATGCAAATAATAAGCTTTTAATATGTTTTAGGACACAAAAAGATTTTCTTAAACAAACCACACCGAAAATTGAGCGCGCTAAAATTAGCCAATCAAGACCCCCCAATTTTGGTGTTTTGTCTCTTTCTTCTTTCTTCCTTTGAAGATTTCAGAGAAATGATGTTGAATTAACAGCGAAACCCCTGAAAAAGCTTTGAAGAAACCCTAAAGATATAGATAGAGAGAGAGAGAGAGACAGATAGATTTGTTTGCTTTTGAATTGCGGTAAAAACAAAGGGTAACAAAAATAGGTGCGTGTGTCTCCAAGATCGGTGGTGCTAGGCGGCACGGGGGCTCCGATATAGCCCCGTCGTCAAAGCACCACCGTACCAGGAGCCATCTACGCGTCGGATCAACCGACGAAGAAGTCAACATTACATTCAGCGGAAAGCTTAGCAGTTTCAGCGGAAACCTCGGAAACCATGGAAGCACGAGGATGAAAGGTCTCTTCAAGCACAGGCCTCGTCCTCCTGGTGAAATCGTTCGTCAGACTCGCGATCTCTTCGCCTTAGCCGAAAACGATGAAGAAATCGACACCAGAAACTCGAAGCGCTTAGGGGTCTGTGCTGAATTGTGCAGAAACATTAGGGATCTGAAAGCCATCCTCTATGGAAACAGCGAGGCTGAGCCTGTTCCCGAGGCTTGTCTTTCGTTGACTCGAGAGTTTTTCAGACAAGACACTCTTCGTCCGTTGATCAAATCTCTTCCGAAACTTGACCTCGAAGCCAGAAAAGACGCGACACAGATCGTGGCGAATTTGCAGAAACAGCAAGTCGGTTCTCGTCTCGTTGCTTCCGAATATCTCGAATCGAATTTAGACGTTATCGATTCGTTAGTCGAAGGAATCGGTAGAGATCACGAGCTGGCGTTACACTACACAGGAATGCTTAAAGAATGTGTTCGTCATCAGGTTGTTGCGAGGTACATTCTCGAATCGAAGAACTTGGAGAAGTTCTTCGATTATGTTCAGCTTCCTTATTTCGATGTTGCTACAGACGCAAGCAAAATCTTCAGGGAGCTTATGACGAGGCATAAATCGACCGTAGCTGAATATCTTGCCAAGAACCACGAATGGTTTTTCGAAAACTACAACACCAGATTGTTGGAGAAAGGAAGCTACTTTACGAAGAGACAGGCCTCGAAACTGCTGGGAGATGTGTTGATGGATCGTTCTAATTCAGGTGTGATGGTGAAGTATGTGAGCAGTTTGGATAATTTGAGAATCCTGATGAATCTCCTCAGAGAACCAACCAAGAACATTCAGCTAGAAGCTTTTCATGTCTTCAAGCTGTTTGTGGCGAACGAGAACAAACCAGAGGACATTGTGGCCATTCTTGTTGCGAATCGGAACAAGATTCTTCGTTTGTTTGCTGATTTGAAACCTGAGAAAGAAGATGAAGGGTTTGAAGCTGACAAATCACTGGTTATGAATGAGATTGCTTCACTTTCTCTTATGGATCTCAAAATCGCTGATTTGTAAAATGATGAATGTTTTCAACGTTGTTGTGTTCTTGTGTCTTGTTTTTGCCTGTTGGATTCGGTTTGATAAATTTAAAACATTAGCATAGATTCTCATTTTCTCAAAAGAATGCATTCAAAATACATAATGTGACTTCGAATTTTTTATTCAACTCCAGTCTTCTCTTTCAACATTGTGATGAATTTTTCTTTCTCCGCATCTGTCATTCCATTGGTTGAACAATCTCCAACTCCCCATTCTGCTCCTCTTAGACAATATTTGTCTTGAGTCGCTCTATCATTTCTAAAAAAAAAACAGACACAAAACCAATGTTACATGTTCATGTTTCAAAGTTTTGAACTTTTACAGTTTTTATCCACATTTTGGGATCAGTAACACTAAGAGACCAAATGGGTGTGCATCAAAAATGGTGAGAATTTCAGGGATTCACTTACTTTTCTTTGTTTAGTTTGGAATTCTCGAGTAGCTTCTTGAGAATTGGAGATTCTTTGAATCTGGAATCGTTTTCAGCGTAGAACTTCTGGTTTTTTGCTGCAATTAAGAAGCTTTTTTCTTGAAGCAAACAAAACACTTTCTTTCCAAAGGAATCATGAATTTGAAAGATTGGTACCATTGAAGCGGTCAAGGAATTCGAGCTTTGGTAACTCGGGACCGGGAATTGATTCTATACCGGGACTTCCCGACATTAAGCCTGCTTCAGCTGAGGAAGATCCAAACATAAACAAACTATGATGATACACAGGTAGAGATTACATATACGTATTGAATGATTGAGAAAATTGAGGAGATTGTGGTTACCGGTACAAGGAGAGAGGAGAAGGGTGAGTGAGGCAGCGAGAGGGAATGTAGACTTGCAGAGAAGATGATGAAACGGCGATGGTGATGATGATGAGGAGCATAAAGCCATGGAGATACGAGGATGATGAACTACTCTTGTTTCATGGAGACTCAAGCTTGGTCGAGAGAAAGTTGAGATTTTGGTTTGCATCATTGTCTCTAGATTTCTTTTTGTGAGGAGTGTAAATGACTTCTTAGAAGATAAGAAGGGAAAAGCTAAAAGCTTTTTCTTTTTTTTTCAGAAATTTGATATATTTTCTTTTTAAATAATACTCCCTCCGTTTCTTTTTTATAAGTAGTTTTAAAGATTTTGTTTTGTTTCACCATATAAATTGTTTTCATGCAACTTTTATATTTATCGAATACTGTGTGGCCAATAATATTCTGCAGTTTTTTGTATGATTGGCTGAATTATTTTTAATTTATATATTAAATGATATTTTTTTGATAAAAGATGAGTTTCTTAATTATCCGTGCTTTTAGCTAAAACTACTTATTATAAAAAGAAACGGAGGGAGTAGTAATTAAAAAACATCTTGCAAACTCGAACAAATAAAGAATAATCCTCTTTATTATGTTCTACTATAGAAAGAACAAAGAGTTTTAACTAATCAAGACTCTCAAAGTTAGTGTATGTTTTTGGGTAAATCAAAGTAAAATTATCCTTCAAACATAGCCTTAGCAGCATCGATAAGTGCTGGTCGGAAATCGCTGGAAGCTCGGCCTAGAACAGTGTAGCCTTCTTTGTCTTCTACATCGACATCTGCACCATGTCTTACAAGCAGAAACGCAACCTGGCCCAATGTAAACAAAGAGAAACGATTTAAGAGACTTCATCTTTAGAGTAGAGATGCCTCTTTAAAGTTGATTACATAGGTAATTACCTGTCTGTCATCGCATATCACCGAATGCATGAGTGGAGTTTGGCCCATTTTATCCGTAGCATCGATCTCTGCTCCTTCTTCGATCAGGCATTCACAAAGTTCAGACTTACCCGTGCTTGCTGCCCTGTGAAGCGGAGTGCAACCAACCTTGTCTGTGACGTTAATCTTTGCGCCGTGTGTTAGTAAAAGCTGAGCGATTTCCAGCCATCCTTTGCTAGCAGCATAGTGAAGAGCAGTGCGACCACCGTTGTTTTTGTCATTGACATCAGCACCTGAACACAAAAAAGAAAAAACCATCATCAAATGTAACAAGCTTCACATAACTACATCTTAAAAGGAATTGAAACAGGAGCTAATCAGTAGAAGAAGTAGCACAGAAAAACCCACTTCAACCAATGAACATATAAGCAATAACTTTATCGCAACCTAAAATTCATGGAGGACTATCTTATTACAGAGAAAGATGAGGAATTGAAACAAGAGCTAATCAGTAGAAGAAGGAAACACACAAAAAAAACCTGCTTCAAAGATCAAACCATTCAGGTAGAATTGGAATCCGATGAGAAAGATCACAACTTTATTGATAAGGAAACCGAGATTTTCCATCTTTCAACGAAACAATAAGGAAGACAAACAAGATCACAACAAACTGAATGTGAAAAACACACAAAGAAACCTGCTTCAAAGATCAAACCATTCAGGTAGAATTGGAATCCGATGAGAAAGATCACAACTTTATTGATAAGGAAACCGAGATTTTCCATCTTTCAACGAAACAATAAGGGAAGACAAACAAGATGACGACAAACCTCTAGTCAATAACAGTTCAACGAGCTTAGCATTGCCGATGCTGGCAGCAGAATGTAGAGGAGCCCAGCCTTCATCATCCTTGCTGTTGATTACACTTTCTGAGTCATCTGCACTTGATAACAGCTTGACTACCTGCAGATTCATAAGCTTTTAATATCTAAACTTGTTTTTCTTCAACCCATCCTTTTTCAAGAACCCAAATCGACAAATTTTTGTGATTTTCAGAGCAGCTAGAGTCAAAATCTTCCAAAGGTTTTAATCATCAGTTCAACAGCCCAAAGAGGTTGTGCTACAGGTTAGTACTAGAAAAAAAAAAAAAGGGAAGAGACCTCAGAATGACCAATCGAAGCTGAGACATGGAGGAGAGAGCGACCGTCTTCGTTTCTGAAACTCAGAGATTTTTTAAGCTGTTGAGGAGATAAAGACATGAACAACGAAGAATCACCAGATTCCGCCGCTTTGAATAGCTCTTCGTCTCTGATCTGCTTCGACTCCTGCCCCTTCGGAGCATCGGTTCCAGTTTCCATGGCGTGAGTAAAGGATTTGATTAAAGCTTACCGTTTCCAAGTTTGATATTCAGTGGATCCCGGAAAGTGTAAGCAAAAAGACAACGACGACGAGAGACCGAAGTGATTAAAATATCTAATTTGTTCTCCTAAAAAGGCCCAATGGCTTCGCATAGTGGGCTCGTATATTGGAGGCAAATAATTAACTTGTCTAATATACCATTTGTTGTGTTTTCCCTCAGTTGGTCTTCTTCAGCTATGTGCTTCGTTTCACCGTTGTTGGTGATAACTAGACATGCGAATTCGGTTAGTTCGAGTTTTTTGGTTTGGTTAGTTCGGTTTTTTGAGTAATTTGGATTATAAATTTTTTTTATCAAAAATAACCCGAATAAAATATCGGTTCGGTTTAATTCGGAGGAAATTTGTTTTTTTTTGTGTCGATTATAACCAAAAATATTGGTAAATTCAGTTTAAATCGGATAGTTTCTATTATTTTTTTGTTATTTTCAAATTCAGATTTAGTTTTTTTTAAAACATAACTGAATAAAACTAAGAATGTTTCTGATGATTTAATCTCGAGACATTTGTGTGGATTAGCTACTTCAAACGCCTTAATCCGGAAGGGAGACGTGAGGTGCTCGATGGTGGTTTGGAAAGTGTGGCTAGGGCTTCGAATTCATCATGCCAGCTTCTGTTAAAATGAAACTTTTAGATTACTTTTTATCGATGTTGTTACTTAAATCGGTTCATAATTTTTAAATCATAAGACTTTTGCCTAGAATAATTCTCGTATTGAGAAAACGTCATCGATATAGTTTATTTTTTTTTTGTTTTACTTCGCAATATCGAGAACTAGCCAACAGAATATTTAATTTTACATCAGCAAGTTCCTTCACCATACACATTTGACAGATCAAACGGTTAACAATAATTCAGAAATCGACAAATTTACTAAAAGTAATTATGGAAGATAATTACTAACACAATTATTTTTAATCAACTGATTAAACATTAATCATTTCATAAAACCTTGAGCCATCTTAGCATAGTCTCCAAACCCATGGCTGCCACCTCCCGATTTCTCATCCCCTTTCTTAGCCGCCGGTTCTCCAGATCCGCCGCCGTGGCTTCCACCGAAACCACCGTGGCTGCCTCCGCCGCCGGAGGAGTGAGAGTGTGAAGATTCATACTTGTGGAGATACTGTTCAGCCTTTTCGAGGTACTGACCGACACCGCTTTTTTCATCGAGCTTACCGTATCTAGAAGCGGCGTCGAGGATATCGGCCGTGGCTCCGGCGACTTTAGCTTTGTCGAGCTTGCTTGTCTCGTTGCGAGCAGCGGCTTGGGCAGCTTCGGCAACAATCTTGGCACTAGCCATGAGCTCAGCGTTCGTAGCTGGCCTATGGGTTGTTGGATCGGCGTTGGAAACCGGTTTATGGGTTGGCTCGCCGTGATCCGGTTTGCTTTTGTTGTGGTTCGGCTCCGGTTCTGAATTTCCCGGTTTGTTGTCGGAGAATTTCTTCTTTAATTGGTCGGAGAGAAAATCCATGTTTCTTGTCTCAAAGATAAAAGTTTTTGTTTTTCAGTCTGAATTTGGAAAATGTACGTACAATAACAAGATAACCGGGGGGGATGATATTTATTGAAAATCAGGAAAAAAAAAATATTTCTATTTTCTTTGTCCACTACTTTATTTTGCCTTTTTCTTTATCCACTAGTTAATGGGGGGATAATTATAGTCGCGATTCTTGCACCACATGGTGTTTGGTTGATTATTACAACATGAAAATATTAAATACCTATGGTTTAGTTAGTTAGTTGAAGCTTTAATGGGTCCGATGCCACGACAGTGTATTATCCATTGACTTTGTCTTTGTCGGCGGTGTAAATTAAGCTTTTAAATAATAATAGCAGGCTTTTAGACGAGTTTTAGATGGGCCTAGCCCAAATTTGTTCTGAACCCAACTTTGTTTAAATCATTCATGAGTTCAACATCAAAAGGATGTCGTGAAGGTGACCACACTAATCCTACAAATTTTTGTTTGTCAACAAGATGAGCACATTATTATGACATAACAGAAGTGAACAAATAACGAAGACTGACCAAGAAAACGAGACTGTATAAAAGAAACACATTTATGTAATGTATGGAGAGAGAAGAACAACAGGTGGTGAAATCTCAAAGGAGTGTTATGAGAACACAAATCCTCTGGTTTTTTAGGATTTCCACTGAAACCATCGAGTTTATGTTCTCAGGTCACCCCTTTGAATCTCCTCTGTTCCATTTTTTGCATTTTACTTAATCTTTTATTCATACTCCAATCTGTGTTTTTGATTGTATTGTATTGTGTATACATCATATATGTAACATCTCAATTTTTGGTATATGCGAAGAGGTTTATAAGAATTGATTTGGCTAACTTATCTGTTCTAAAAAGCGGCTGTGCAGATTAGTGTCTAGGCGGTCAACGTTTTTTTTCAAAAAGTCAACGATTTTACTTTCTTCAAAAAATCAACTTTTTTTTTTTTTTTTTGGGTGACGGACATATGGTCTGTTACAAAGTTTTGGAAATACATCTAGAAGTACAACACACATGCTAATTTGATCATTGAAGAAGATGATGAAGATTTTTCTCTCTTTGTACCTTTTTTTGTCTCTCAATATCAAGACAAATATATTTTTTGCATCATATGTTTGTACTTCTTTTTTGTTTTTGAAATTTAGATGTGAATTTGAACTTAAATTCCTAATGTTTTGTTACTTTGATATTAAAAAAAACTTATTTTATACTTGTTTTGATTCATACATTCATAACTTATAACTTATATACATATAAATTTTAAAATTTAAAAAAAAATGTTCAAAATTAATCGCTGATTAATCACCGCTTTTCGGCCTAGGCGCAAATCGGTGCCCGACCGCCCGCTTAGCGCCTTTTCGAACATTGGCTACCTATGTCACCAAAGTGCATTTATCTTTTCGGTCACTTGTCTAGAGAGAATTCCAGAGTTAAGTGTGCTTGAGCTAGAGAAATTTAGGATGAGTGACCTACCGGAAAGTGATTCGCGGTACTGTGCGAGTGAGGACAAATCACAGAGAAAGAGCATGTGGTGATTGCAGGGTCAGTAAACAAATCTTACGAGCCTCCCAGACTAGCGCACCGGCCGTCGGACGAGAGTAGAACCTACGGACCGAGAGAGGACGTGGGATCCACAAGTAAGGGCGGTCATGGCGTTATAATATGTGAATCCTCTCTTTTGAGTCTGAAACAGAGACAAAACATTACCTTAACAAGCCAATGCCAAGTCCATGACCACTGTATTTTCTAAAAAACTTGCGACAAAAGAAATAAAATCACGTTTGGTTTAATTAAGAAAGAGATTGATAAAATCAAAATTTAAAGAATAATGGAAAATTTTAAAGGAAGAAAACTAAAAAATATATCATAGTCTTTTGAAGGTGCTAAGTCATAAATCAAGTTTGGTTTCAAAATGACTTCATTATCACTCCTTAAAGCTAAAAGAGATTTCCCTTTATTTATCAGTTAAAACCCAAACACAAAAAAACTAAAAAACATCAATCAAATGACTTCAACAACGTTGACTTTTTGACTAACTAACCACCATCTCCGCCGTGCCCGGCCATCGTCATCATGATCGCCGTTTCCTCTATCTTCTTCTTCTTCCTCTTCATTTCCTCCGTTTACTCCACAGTGACAATTTCAGTTTCTCCCCAAACCCTCAATCGATCCGGCGACACCGTCGTGATCAGATGGTCCGGCGTCGAGTCACCGTCTGATCTCGACTGGTTAGGAATCTACTCGCCGCCGGAATCTCCTCACGATCACTTCATTGGCTATAAATTCCTTTCCGATTCGCCCAATTGGAAATCCGGGTCGGGTTCGATTTCCCTTCCCCTAACCAATCTCCGATCAAATTACTCCTTCCGGATCTTCCGCTGGACCCAATCCGAAATCAACCCGAAACACAACGACCATGACCACAACCCTTTACCCGGAACTCGACATCTTCTAGCCGAATCAAACCGGTTAACTTTCCGGTCCGGCGTTAACCGGCCGGAGCAGATCCATTTAGGTTACACAGATACGGTGAACGAGATGCGAGTGATGTTCGTCACAGGAGATGGTGAAGAACGATTAGCTCGATACGGAGAGGTTAAGGAGAGACTCGATAACATCGTTGTGGCGCGTGGGATTACGTACGAGAGGGAACATATGTGCCACGCGCCGGCGAATACCACCGTCGGATGGAGAGATCCAGGTTGGACATTCGACGCCGTGATGAAGAATTTGAAAGAAGGGGTCAAGTACTATTATCAGGTACAAATTTCGAAAGTTTGTGTTTTTTTCAAAGAATCAAAATGTTGAGTTTTGATCAACGTATGAAATCAATCAGGTTGGGAGTGACTCCAAAGGATGGAGTGAGATTCATAGCTTTGTTTCTCGAAATGACAACTCAGAGGAAACTCTAGCTTTCATGTTTGGAGATATGGGATGTTCTACACCTTACAGAACATTTATCCGTGGAGAAGACGAAAGTTTATCAACTGTGAAATGGATCTTAAGAGATATTGAAGCTCTAGGTGATGATAAAGCTGCAGTTGTTTCACACATTGGAGATATAAGCTATGCGCGAGGTTACTCGTGGATTTGGGACGAGTTCTTTGCTCAGATTGAGCCAATCGCTTCTAAAGTACCATACCATGTGTGCATTGGTAACCATGAGTATGATTGGCCTATGCAGCCATGGAAACCAGATTGGGCTGCTTACGTTTATGGCAAAGACAGTGGTGGCGAATGTGGCGTACCGTATAGTGTTAAGTTCAACATGCCTGGAAATTCATCGGAAGCCACGGGAATGGTTAAAGGACCTGAAAGCCGGAATCTTTACTATTCTTATGATATGGGCTCGGTCCATTTCGTTTATATTTCGACAGAGACGGATTTTCTTAAAGGAGGGAAGCAGTATAGTTTCGTAAAGAGTGATCTAGAGTCTGTTAATAGGAGCAAGACACCGTTTGTTGTTGTACAAGGGCATAGACCAATGTACAGTACAAGCACTAAGATCAGAGACACTGCGATAAGACAGAAGATGATCGAGCATTTGGAACCGTTGTTTGTGAAGAACAATGTGACGGTTGCTTTATGGGGACATGTTCATAGATACGAAAGGTTTTGTCCGATCAGTAACAACACTTGTGGTGAACGTTGGCAAGGAAACCCTGTTCATTTTGTGATTGGTATGGCTGGAAAAGACACACAACCGATTTGGGAACCGAGACCTAATCACCCGGATGTCCCGATCTTTCCTCAGCCTGCTCGATCAATGTACCGTGGAGGCGAGTTTGGGTACACACGGTTGGTTGCTAACAAGGAAAGACTCACACTTTCTTATGTGGGGAACCACGACGGAGAAGTTCATGATGTGGTTGAGATTTTGGCTTCAGGGGAAGTTATTAGTGGTAGTGATGATGGTAAAGACTCAAACTTTGGATCTGAATCTGATTTTGCAGTCTTGTGGTACATTGAAGGAGCAAGTGTGATGGTTTTGGGAGTGATTTTGGGGTATTTTATCGGGTTTTTTAGTCGTGGAAAGAAAGAACCTGGAATTGGATCATCTAATGGTCGTTGGATCCCAGTGAAGAACGAGGAGACATGATTCAACTGATTTGTTTTTGTTTGTTTGCCGCACAGATTTTGTATAGCATTCGTACTTACAAGGTACATCCAAAAGCTTATCAACCTCATAAGGTTTTGAAGGGTTAATTTTGAGATATTGCTTTAGTATTTAAGAAAGAGTTTGTTTATGTACAATTTCGATAAAAATAAAATATTTATGCAATTAAATTATAAGTCCAATTCAGAGCCTATAAAATCGTTATTTCCAGGAACTTACTTGAAAGAAGAACAGATAAAGCCACGAAAATAAATTTCGCAAATGAAAACACAGAAACAACATAAACTTTCACTGTAAAAATTTAGGCTACACATTGCTTTTTGGTAACCAAGCTGTAATGGATTAAATCAGACATAGTCAAACTACAATAGAGAATTTTTTTTTGTTCTTTTTACAGGAAAATATACAAAGATTATAAACTAAATAATCTTGAGGTATCAAAAACTAAAAGAAAAGGGTTCCTCAGATTTAATGGCTTTTTAACAAAGTCAAAGTCAAAGTCAAATCAATCAGGAGTCCCTTCTTCTTCAACCTAAAAACGCCCCAAAAATTCCAATGAGGAAACTTTCAAACTTCTGCTTCTTTAAATAATTTTCACTTAGCAAAAAAAAAGAGAAAAACCTGCAGAAATCGGAGAAGAAAACATTCAATTACTTCCCCTTCGAGTTATCATCATCAGCATCGTTATCATTCTCTCCCCATTCGTCCTGACCAAATATCTCCTCGATGATGTTCGAAGTTGAAAGAAGATCGTTGTTCTTGGTCCAACAATCTGATGTGAATCTCCGATCACAAGCATCATCAAATGAAAAAGAACCATCAACGGATCTGTGGCACTCTCTGTTTTCGATTGGGCTGTGAGAGAAGATCAAATTGGAGTCCTGTAGCTCGAAGGACATACACGAGTCGTCTTCTACATTTACCTCTTCACCAGCACCGTCTCTTGAAACCTTATCCATATATACACAATGAGCATCGTTGACTGGTGATTCCTTTTCATCGGCATCATCATTGTCGCTGCTGTTGGTTTCTTCTTTTTCCTCTTCCTCCTCGTTATCGTTATCTTCATGTGAGGAACTTTTTCCGTTGTTGTCTTCCTCATCTAAAGATTTGCCGCTGCAAAAAACGTCATATTCTACTTGCCACTCGTCGTCGTCACTGTCAACGTCTAGGGTTTTGAACCGGTTCTGGATTGCCCGTCTCCGCAAGATGAAGACGTTAAAGTAGTAGCTAACAAGTTCCTTCATGGTTCTTGAAGGAAACGTTGCCTTTAACTGCTTCCAGAAATCGCGACCCAGTGAAACAGGGTTGGAGTACACAACTTTATGAAAGAGATCTTCTTCATCTTCAGTCCATAAGCTTGTAACTTCGTCCCCCATTTCACAGAACCCTAGCTCCATAAACCTTTCGTATCCAATAGATTCGAACAGGCTCTCTCTGGCTTCCATGATATGTCGCCGCACGCATCTAACAGAGCCTTTATCCGAGCAAAGACATTCCTTTCTTCCTTGACCAGTTCCACAAATGTCTGAGTCAGGCATTGGAATTATGCACTTTCCCATCAGTTTTCCTTCTAAGTCACCTTTAGCACAAGTCTCGGACCGATCGAGTCTCTCACATTCAGGGATATCAGCCTGGTGATTAGACCCAACCAGAACTTGTTTCCTAGGAGCATGATTCATCAGACAAGTATAAACATCCTCCACTGGGGAAAGTGGCCTCCAGGTGAAATCTGAACCAGAAGACTGATGAGAAAGAGCTGACTGAGTCGTCCCTCCAGACCCAGACCGAGCATCCTCCTGACACAAACCGGTCGAGATCCACGAGAATGGTGCACATGTGTCAAAAACCACCTCAACATGATTTGCATCACTAGTCCATGTAGGCTTCTTCTCACAGAGACCACTCAGATCATCTACTGCAAATACAACACACTTGCCAAGTAAGTAACTCAAGCTTAGCAGAACAAAAGTTTATTATATCAATTGTGACATTTAAAAATTGCGAGGTTCCATTGTACCAACCTAAGACACCTGTTTTCTCCAGAGAAACATGATATGGAATAGACTCGTCAAATTGGTTCAGCTGCTTAGGGCTATAACTAAGCTGTCTTGCATGCTTAGCATTGCACTCTTGCATCTCTTCAGCATCAAAAGGTCGCTTCAATCCCATTTTTTATAAGACCTGAATGGTAAGAACCAAAGTCAATTTAGTCACTTGCTTGACATTAAAGGTTGGTAATTTACATATGGGCAATTCCATATTGAGATATATCACTTTGATTTTGATGTGTTTAGGTAGATGTGAGTTTTTAATCTCTGACCCACAATAATGATTATAGCTTAGCACAGTTAAGTTTCTAATTAAGGAAAGGGATAAAAAGTTTTGTTGAGGTGTTGGGGGTGATTTTAATTAAGAGTCAAAAGTCAAACTTTGCACAGGAATAAGTGTTCCCCTAATTTAACTGATTAAAATTGTAAACAAAAAAAAAATCCCCAAATTCGAGCGAAACCCTAACCCTAATTATTTCAATTCACGACAAGAATCATAAAATCAAGAGTCCAAAACCAGAAAATCAATGACTTTTGAGCAAGAGTAACGAAAGCCCCAAATTAATTTAAAGATCTAACGAACCCTAGGGCATCAAATTCTACGACGAACCAATTAGGGTAAAGAAATTGGGGGAAAACTGGAAATCAAGGCGAAATTCAACAGGGACGTCGAGAGGAATCGATACCCAAACAAACGCCTAAATAGATCTGACCTTAATCGAGAACCCTAGATTTGACCAAATCGAAGGATGATATCAAAACAGGTATCAATCGAAAGCTAAAATCAAGAAGAAACAGAAAATTACAATTGATTCGAAGATCGATCTGGGAGAAGGAGAGGATCTGAGCGAATTTGTTTGAAATTTTGTAAAAATAAAAATTGGGAATTTTCGAAGGCGGCTAGGGTTACAGGCCGTGTTTTTAGAACAGGCAGAGACGTAACCTTATTAAATCCTCTCGAGTTGGAAGTTACAAATATACCCTCTACTTTAACCACCACGTGTCCTCAACTTGCATTGGCATGTTTGCTATTTAGGCGTATATTTAGTTCGGATTAACGAAACTGATCCAAACCGAATTAAGGAAATCTGATCCTAATCGTAGATTTCTACAAAAATCAAAAATATAGCATAAATTAAATTTAAAAAATTACGAAATTGAAACAAAAACTTAGAATTAATAGAATTGTAAGCCCAAAATTAGATGTACCGAACTAAAATATGATTTGATAATTAACCGGACCAGTAAAATCGGTCCCCCAAACCGGTTAATGAAACAGAGACTGTACTCGCTTGTTGTTCAGATTTTGTTTTTCGTGCTTACCCTTGTGTGCTCTGTGCGGACTAAAAACGGTCTGTGTTGCTAAAGCTCGAACTCGATCGATTAAGATCTGGATTGTATTTATTGGCCAGTGTCTCTGTTTCAACAAGATTCTGCGGTATCAAACTAGTGGCAATGGTCGTGAATGATGCAGTGGGGAAAATCAGCAACTCTAGCTGTATCCCTTGAAGAATCAGGGTCTAAGAAAAATGTCATCCACGAGGCTTCATTTCATCTAGATCGTAGCCAAAATGTCTATGCAAACATGAAGAGTGTAAGATGATTTATAAAACCATAAGTCGATAGATGATGCAGTTTCAACTTTCAAGAGACGACATTGTCATTGTAGATTCCTTGAACAGCATCAAATGTGATTAGATACTGCGTTCTCTTCTATGATGCAGATGAAACCCATTTCTCTGGGACAGAATTGGGAAATCCTCTCGTGTGATCGTAGACTCTTGTGGAATATCTAACCAAAACAGCTGATTCCAAATACGCTTGGCATCAAAATTCTCCAACTAACTATCCCAGCTCAAAACCTCGAGGATTCTCAGAGGCGGATGATCTTTACGAGCTGGACAAGAAGTTACCAATGAGATTGTGCGGAGAGACTGTTTGTAGTCAGTCCGATGCAGACAGTGCAATGAGGGTTTGTAGATTACTTGAAGTCTTGAACAGAGAGTTTGGAGGTAGTAACTGCTTAAACTTGATCTTCTTGATCTTTATGATCTCATCAACTCAAGTTCGATTCTTGTCACTGGATTTATATAACTTTGATTATTGTTTACGAATAAAAAATTCAGTTTTTTTTGTTGTTGTAATAATGTTTGCTTAGTGTGAAAGTGACGGTGCTTAGATTTGTTTTATTATTAACGGGACATAGGACAACGATTGCTTTGACGTTTTGTTGCTTGATTTGTCATTTTTTCTTTCTTTCTTTCTCGTTTTATCATTATAATATTAATAACTTTCATAATCGTAAATGCTGTATCGGTTATTGTCACCGAATAACTTTAGTGGATATGAATAGAAAAGGCTCGGAGAATTTCGATTAATGTAAAGTCTTTGATCGGTGAATAACAAAGACAAACAAGGTCGGTTATAAAGATAAGTAAAAACATGTCGTTTTAGATCGAGACTTTTAGAGATGTATTGACTATCGGTATTAACTTGAAGCGGGTGATAGATCGGTTCTTTTTCTTTATCAAATATGGGGTCGGTTTAAGTAGTTGTCAGAGCCTTTATTTTCGAAATCGGGTCCCGTTTACAATGAGGGTACATTCCTATTTATACTGAACTTAAAACGGTGGTTTAGAGACATCCAAACCCTAAACGGTACGGTCGGTCAGGACATATCGATGGTGGGGCAGGACATATCGATGGTGGGGCAGGACATGTCGCCTGGTTGGATAGAGTGTACTGACTAATCCTGGTGGCATTCCACCTCATCTTTTCTGCAGTTGTACGGCCGAACTGAGTGGGCCGATTGCTCAGATGGATCGACTACTTGATGGGTTGATTGCTCAGATGGGCCGATCTTGATTAAGGATGAGCCTTAAAAAGAGGGTTGCGAAACCCACCTCCAACAGTAAACAAAGAAGATTAATACTTGTAACTTGTAAGAGGGATAGCATGCCTTCTGTGATTTCTATTTAAAAATCTTGGATTGTTTTGCAAAACAAACTTTTTAAATTAATTACTTATGCAAGATGGTTGAAAACTTTAGGCAACCCAAATTTGTATGAATTAAACTTATAAACCATGTAAACAATTTTCGAGGAAATAATTTGTTTTTGTTAATAATATAGTAATATTTGAAATTTAATTAAAAATACTGTTTTATCATAGGATTAATGTAAACCTACTTTTAATAGTTTAAACAATAACTAAAAACTTATGTTTAAGCCAATGATTGAGTTAAATTCTGTTATCATTTTAATCTTTTTTTTAATTAGATTTGGAAGTAATCTTAGGTTCTTAACGGGTCCAGACTAATCTTTCGAGCGGGTGTGAGGCCGCTCAATTACACCTCACGTAACCAAGAGTTAGTTTGATAATTTTACACCCGAGGAAACTTGATCCCTGACCTGCACCAACAAAATCGAATATTCCCTAAATCAAAACCACCCCAAAACAACATTTTGGTTTTAAAAAATAGGGATTTCGTATAGTGGACTCTTATTGCTCACCAACAACAGCATAATACTCCAATTTATTAAAAAAACCTTTTCTTTCTTGTGAATTTCAGAAAAAAAAAATATAAAATAAAAGAGACAAAGAGACAAATTTATTAAATGCACAACAAAAAGTAAAAGTGCACCACGAATTGCAATTATTCCCCTCCGCTGCTTCTTTCATGACTGTGTTTCTTTGCTGGAATATAAATTAACAAAATGATTTTCTTGTTTTTAAAAAGTTACTTACACACTTTTCCAGATCTAAATTAGAATTTTAGTCACTTTAATTAATTTTGCTAATCATTATTAAATGCCGCTTATTATTCACCTATATTCAGAAAAAAACAATTAAATAAACGCCCAGCAGAAAAAGAAGAAGCTTATTTGAGCGCCCATATAATTGGAATCTCTCTCTCTCTCATTTTGCCATTGTTGGTGGAAAGCTAAATCCTTTTCGGCAATCTATTACTGGTACGCATCTCAAAAACCCTAAATTGATGGATTTTTGTTTTTTCCTGCATTTAATTTGTTGATCTGTTCTCTGATCTCCTTCGCCATTCTCGAGATCTCATCATGAACAACTTCAAGATTGGGTTTTTCCCCTGAATTATCCTGAAGCTTTCCTTTTTTTCCCGTTTGACGATAATGTAAATTCCCGTCGAGAACAAAAAAGAAGCGAAATTGGCTTATGTTTTCACTATCTAATTTAAGTAATGTTTCTTTTTTGGGGATTTTTTGTTTTTTTTTCGATTTTTGATCTGCGAGATTTGTTTGCAGGTGGTTTGATTTGCTACAGCCAAGATTTCGATATTTCCGTAATTGGCATTGCCTAGTGTTTATCTTCAATTCGCTACATCGAGATTTATTAGTTTTGTGGTTCTGAATTTGGCATACATCTCTGCTAGTGCCATTTCCTGATTTGGATCATAAGAGTGGGAAAACCTAGCCTTGTTCTTAGGATTGTGAGGCACACTGCTTGTGAAATCAAATGGCTTGATCAGGTAATGAGACTATGTACTTCAAAATTGGGACTTTGTTAGAATCTTACACCTCATGAAAAGAAGCGGATGACACATTTTCTGTGGACGGCAAGAGGAATTATTGGCTTCTGCTTACGAAAGAGTTTGATATGAGAAGTCCTTGGTACAAGAGTGTTTCCTCGGTTTTTGGTCTCAGACCACGGATCAGAGGGTTGCTTTTCTTAGTCGTCGGTGTTGTTGCTCTAGTTACCATTTTAGCACCATTCACATCCAATTCATATGATGCTTCTACTGCTTCAACACTTGTGCCCAACATTTATAGTAACTATAGGAGGATAAAGGAGCAAGCTGCTGTTGATTATCTGGATCTAAGGTCTCTCTCCTTAGGGGCTAGTCTTAAAGAGTTTCCTCTCTGTGGTAAAGAAAGAGAAAGCTATGTGCCTTGTTATAACGTAACAGGGAATTTGCTTGCTGGGCTTCAAGAGGGTGACGAGTTAGATCGACATTGCGAGTTTGAAAGAGACAAGGAAAGATGTGTAGTTCGTCCTCCAAGAGACTATAAAATACCACTTAGGTGGCCACTTGGTAGAGATATCATATGGAGTGGGAACGTGAAGATAACCAAAGACCAGTTTCTTTCGTCAGGAACCGTGACAACGAGGTCCTTTCTTTTGACATAAAGTTTCTTCAAATAAAGTTTCCCCGTGTATTTGGTTTCTGTTCTATAATATATCTTTTTGCGTATAATCGTTATTAGGTTAATGTTGCTTGAAGAGAATCAAATAACCTTTCACTCGGAAGATGGCCTAATCTTTGATGGGGTCAAAGACTATGCTCGTCAAATTGCTGAGATGATAGGCTTGGGAAGCGATACTGAATTTGCTCAAGCGGGTGTAAGTCTTCTTAATCTTATTATCCTACACATCAACTTTTCAGCTCCAGCTTCTGAGATCTCTTCTGATGTTTGCAGGTACGGACTGTGTTAGACATCGGTTGCGGATTTGGAAGCTTTGGTGCACATTTAGTGTCTTTGAAACTGATGCCTATATGTATTGCTGAGTATGAGGCAACTGGGAGCCAAGTCCAGTTAGCTCTAGAGAGAGGCCTTCCTGCAATGATTGGAAATTTCTTTTCAAAACAGCTTCCTTACCCAGCATTGTCTTTTGACATGGTCCATTGTGCTCAATGTGGCACTACTTGGGATATCAAAGGTAATTACATCACAGGTGCCACATGTTTGGTTCGTTGTCTTTGAATTTTGGAGGTTGAGATCTGGGAACTTGGGTAACTTTGTGCTGACATGATGACGTTCTGTTTTTCCCTTAAGCAGATGCAATGCTACTTTTGGAAGTGGATCGTGTTCTGAAACCCGGAGGGTACTTTGTTTTAACCTCTCCGACGAACAAAGCACAGGGAAACTTGCCAGATACGAAGAAAACAAGCATCTCAACACGGGTGAATGAGTTATCTAAGAAAATCTGCTGGAGTCTAACAGCGCAGCAGGATGAGACGTTTCTTTGGCAGAAAACTGCAGATTCAGATTGCTATTCGTCTCGGTAAGTATGACCGTGAGGCATGTTCCTGGCATTGAAAGTGTATTCTTGGCTTTCCTCTACTGATGCTGTTTCTTTCTTGTGTAGTTCGCAAGCTTCTATACCTCTTTGCAAAGATGGAGATAGTGTTCCGTATTACCACCCACTGGTTCCATGTATAAGCGGAACCTCGAGTAAACGCTGGATTCCTATTCAGAATAGGTCTGCTATTGCAGGAACAACCTCGGCTGAGCTTGAAATTCATGGAAAGTTTTTCTTTTGATAACCAATTCATCGTTTCTTTTTTCATTGTTCAGAATTTAATTTTTTTTTTTTTTGGATATTTCGAATATTTCAGGTTTAAAACCTGAAGAATTCTTAGAGGATTCACAAATATGGAGATCAGCCCTTAAAAACTATTGGTCCTTGCTTACACCTTTGATTTTCTCTGACCACCCAAAGAGACCCGGTGATGAAGATCCCCTCCCACCTTTTAACATGATACGCAATGTGATGGACATGAATGCTCGTTTCGGGAATTTAAACTCTGCTTTACTCGACGAAGGAAAATCCGCTTGGGTAATGAATGTTGTCCCAGTTAATGCACGTCATACTCTTCCCATCATACTTGATCGTGGCTTTGCCGGTGTTCTACATGACTGGTGAGTGCGTTTTTTCCCTCTGAAATTCATCAAAATGACTTCCTTTCACCTATAATGATGGTTAAAGAAGAACCCCTTTATGGATATTCTATGATCAGATTCTCGAATATCTTTGTTCACTGCGCAGGTGTGAACCATTCCCTACATATCCCCGAACATACGACATGCTTCATGCCAATGAACTTCTCACACATCTTAGCCCCGAACGGTGCAGCCTAATGGACTTATTCTTGGAGATGGATCGGATTCTTCGCCCCGAGGTTCATATATAAACACACCATTCTTGTTTTCCCATAAGATCCCCAAAAAAAAAAAAACTTGAACTTTGTGTGATTGATTTAATAGGGATGGGTAGTTCTCAGTGACAAGCTGGGAGTAATCGAGATGGCACGTGCACTTGCAGCTCGAGTGCGTTGGGAAGCACGAGTCATTGATCTTCAAGACGGTAGCGACCAAAGACTTCTTGTCTGTCAAAAACCATTTCTCAAAAAATAACTCAAAAGCAACATCAAAAAAATTATGCTTCTTTCACCATAAACAACACTCACACAGTCTTTTCACCGGTAAGTTTCTCTCTTACTTAAAATCCTGAGCTTCTAAGGAATCACTCTGATATTTGTGTACGTTTGCTTTTAAACAGATCCAATTATGCCTCCTCCTGCAAATTCTGGAGAGAAATCATTTTTTTTTTCCTCGGACAGAAGAACTTTGAGGAGGGTTTTGTAAGAGTGGAAGCTGTAGCTTTGATTGAGTAGAAGAAAGAGTTATATTCAATATTCTTTCATTTTTCTTCTTTAATTTTGCTCTGGAACAGAATTGTAGCTATACATTTTCATTCATCCATTTTTTGTTTGCTCTTTAATTTTGTAAACGAGATTACTTCTTTTTATTTTATTTTCGAAAGTGTATTTTTTGAAGGTCTGAGAGGATAGTAAAATAAAAAAAAAATGAGTTGTTTACATAAAACTTCTTAATAATTCTCTGAGCCTGTTAAAATCTTAGTAAGGAAATGTTTTTTGATGTGTATCGAAAGTCTTTTTCATCTATGCGAGAGCAAATAGAAGTTCGAAATATATAAAGATAAAAACAAAACAATAAAAGTGGAGATGCGGGGGATCGAACCCCGTGCCTCTCGCATGCAAAGCGAGCGCTCTACCATTTGAGCTACATCCCCAATTGATTCATATTAGCAAGATATATGTATTTAATTAATACATTGATTTTACTTTACCTACTTTTTTTTTGTTTTGTTTTATGTGTAAAATAATTAACCACGACAAAGTATTCCAAGATCTTACATTTCCGCAAATTTGGAGTCGTTTTCCAGTAGGAGATATTAATTGTTTAAATTTTCTCCGCAGTCGAAATCGCCTCCATCAATTCCCAAATCGGTCAAGCCGACTTCGGTTTCTTCCCCAGCCTCGTCGTCAGCCCCCGCTAGCGATGTAGTGGTCTCGATTGTTAAGGCGACTGAAGTCCTCTCATCGCCGGAAACCATTGTCCAAGACGCTGTTATCGAGAGCAACGCGCCTTCGTCAACAGTGGATCTAAATGTCGCTTTTGTGAAAGTTGTTAATACAACCGTTCCAAAACCGACGGAAAAGACGGAAGCCCCTGCAAGTGTTTTGTCTTGTCCATCTAAGACAGACTTATCTGCGAAAGCCCCAATTGGAGCTAACCCAGAATCCATTGAAAAATCAATCTCTCCTGCAGCAGATTCTTGGTGTGATCTCTTCAAGGGGAATACGAAGAAACTTCAGAAGAAAGGAGAAGGCTTCATCTTACCTTCGGGTGAGGCCTGTATCAAAATCCCGAACTCGGTTATTGAGAAAAATCGAAAATCGTGGGATTGTTTTATCATCGGCCAATTTTACTCAGACCCTCCTTCTCAAGGGACTCTACATAACATTGTAAATGGCATTTGGAGTCGCTTCAGAGATATCTCAGTTTCGAAGATGGATGGAAACGCATTTCTCTTTCGAATCCCAAATGCGTTTAACAGGAATCGGGTGCTAAACCAAAGGTTGTGGCAAATAGAAGGTCAGACGATGTTTGTGGCAAAGTGGGAGCCCGGTGTCATTCCGGTGAAACCAGAGCTCACTTCTGCGCCGATATGGCTCGAACTTCGTGACGTGCCGCTCCAATTCTTTAATGATGATGGGCTGGAACGAATAGCTGGTTTAGTGGGTGACCCGAAATTTCTCCATCCATCAACGGCTAACAAGACGAACTTGGNAAAAAAAAAAATAAGTATTTGATTATCTTTATGAGTATCCTAATTTTACTCTAAATATGGGTAGCTGAATTTTAGGCAAACTTGGTTCCAAACAGAACTAAATTATTGTTAAAAATTATACGTTGGAAACTAAGATGAATTTTTTGTTGTCAACAATATAAATATCTAATTCGGTTTGGAAATCCAAAACGAGAGTATCTAGTTTATATATACAATATCATAAGGGTAGGTACAAACACTTTATGAAAACTTGTCTGTCTTTATGTTGTTTGCACGTGGAATGAGCGAGATCGAGAGAAAAATAAAAGTAAAAACTTTCTTACTTTTCACGAATTCCTTCAAACATATATAATGAAAAAGCATGTTATTCCCTCAGTGTATACACCATCTTCATCAGTTGCAAAAATTATTGTCGTCTTCTGAATTGTTATCATACAATGCATAGTCTAATGAGTGCTACTAATTCAGCATGTAAAAGAGAGAGATTTCGTCCTATATTCTTTGCACACATAAGGGATCCTTCTTAAACTGAAATTACCACAAAAGAATAATTATCGATCTCTTTCTAGGAGTTATCTAAGTAATACCAACACTTACTCGAAATTACCACAAAGAAACAATATTTTGAGATATCATGAAAGTTGAGATGGAACTAATTAAGTAATATATAACAAAACATGGGTTAATACACTCAATTCTTGATTGATTTTGAGTTAAAAGTATATGAAATTTAACATGTATGAGAGCCCGAATTTAACCCATGTATGATAGCCCGAACAAGGGTATGTTAAGAATGCATGTACAAGCCCGACATCAAAACTGAAGTAACATATAGTACAAGATATAATTTAATTAGTTAGATATCCATACAACTTAACAATTATAATCCATACTGATTTCGGTATCTTACATACTCAATCACAAGACTAAAAATTATATCCATACAACTTAACAATTATATATAATCCATACTGATTTCGGTATCTTACATAATACATACTCAACCACAAGACTAAAAATCTTTGACTCTATATAAAATCTTAAACTCTAAACTGTCTAAACTATATATAAATGCAACATTTATATATATATGTATATTATAGATACACGTCGCCACGAATATACACGTATATCTATGGTAGAATATGCAGATATAATAGGATAAGAGCAATAGAGAACTTTGCATGAAAGTTAACGCAAGTGAAAAATTAAAATATATTTATATATAAAAAGAATGTTCTTAAAAAATAGAAGGTACCTAATTCCCTCAACACATTAACCAGTCATTGTGGAATTCCCTTTGTATTATTAGTCTCGAATTCGATCATTCATCTCCTTTAATTGAATAGACCTTTTTATTGAATAAAAACTAATAAATTACCCTCCAAAATTAGAATACGAAAAATAACTTTTTCTGTTTTGAAAAAAAAATAATATATAAATAATACTCCAACCCTTAACTTTTTAATAACATAAACTGGATAAAAAAAATTGATTGGTTGGTCGCATTTGTCCAAACCAATTAAAATCTTCATCTGCAAGACTCCAACCCTTAACTTTTCCAAAGATTCTTCTTTAGAATCCAACTTTAATTCCATCTTTTTCTTTTCTTTTATTTCGGGAATGAAATTCATTTTTAATTTTGTGGAAAAGTAAAGAGTTAATTCTTTTTTAGCATCCCATGCAAAGCACGCACAAAAGATATTCTCTCGTGACACGTTTCGACTTACTTCTTAACTTTGATTTCTGTCTGAATATCCCCTTTGTCTGTATTAAATACGGACTCCCGAATATTTCTCACTCTTCTTTTTCTTTTTTACATGTTATTCTTTGATTTCAAGATCTTTTTTTTTTTTTTTTGTTATGATGAGTGTTTTCAGCTCTAGACTGACCCGGTCGGTCAGACCGATAAACCTGCGACTCAGATACTAATTAATCTGGTATGGTTAATTATAATAAAAAGTTATTTTTTTTACTACTTAAACTCGAAAAAAATCTAGCAAAAATACAATAACCAATCATTCGGCCAAAAAAACCAATGACTCGGCAAAAACCCAACGACTTTGCCAGATTACATGCCAAATTATATAAACAACAAAATTTGTGGTTAGAATGTTTAAAAGCCAATAAAAACAAAAACAATTTTCTTTGGTTCGTATACCACTCTAATTTATTGTACTTGGTTAGTGTTTGATTTTAATTTTGGTATACTTAAAAAAGAAACAGCATTTTATCTAATAGTACATTTTAAATTTCGGGTTAATTTTTATTTTTTTTCAATCAGATCAGTTTGGTTCTGTTTGATTGATCCGATTGGTCGCCTCAGGCCCTCAAGTAAATAAGATTTATGGGGATTTAGAAATCAGGCAATAATTTTTACAAAGAAGCGATGATCTAATAATAGAGAAATACAAGAATATACCTAAGCACTAAAACTTATGTCAAAAACTATTATACGTTTTTCAAAAGACTTTTTTTTTTCTTTGTCGGCTCGCAAAAGAGTTCAATTTTCTACTTTTGTAGCCTCTAAAAGAGAATAAAGATACGAGTAGTCCAAGTTACGTTCCGTTCATCGTTTATATTTTAAAATATTATTTGTTTGATTACACAACTACAAATTTTTGCGATGGTCTACTCTGGTCACTGGTCAGTTACGTGGTCTCCGGTCGGATCTGAACTGGTTATTGCCGAGATAACCGGTCGGATTTAATTAGATTGTCCATTTATTTGTTTTAAACCACACTTAATAAATAGATCTAATCGGATCAGTAGCTCATTTAACCCATTTATTAAATAAGTCTAAATGAACATTTTTTTTACAAAATATGACCTAATTAGACTCACGAATTTCGAACCCATTTTAATATCTCTAGATAATCATTTATCTTTCTAAGAAGAGATAAAGGCAGGAATATCATGATATTAAGTATGTTTAGTTAATTGTTAGTTCTGGAATTGTAGAAAGTATGAACTAAAAGTTTTAAAGTTTTGGGTAATTAAAAAGAGACAAGAGAATAAAGAATAATGATTAAGAAAATAGGAGCATGTAAATTAATACAATATCAATTGAATTGAAGAAATTTGAAGAAAATATGAAACATTTGAATTGGATATCCAAAATTACAGGATATGCATGTCGGAACCGTCTGTCCGTAGATGCCCCAATTGGCTACTTAAACAATATGAGAAACAAATATTGAATTTTGAAAGGCAATACCATAAATTAATTAGTCTAGATTGAAGATGTCTCAGCACACCTTATCGAGTAACCAGCCTTCTCCTGCTCCAGGATAGGTTTATTAATTTTTCATTACATTTTATTTCATTTATTGTGAATTAATAATTGGACTGATTTTTGGCATGTAGTCTAGAACTTAATTTGTTTGTTGATGTTTCTGTTGTAAAAAAAAAATTCCGATAGAACAAGTAACTAATTTATTTTAGTTTAAATGTAAAGTTGAAAAAAGAGTCTAATTGTCATTAATTACAATAATAAAAACTGACAATGCAATAGATATAAAAAAAATGCGAGCAAAAAATGTCTTTGAAAAGGTTTAAAATATTTATAAGCAAAAGAATCTTCTACCTTCCTGGCCACTTCACTAAAGCCCGGTGGGAAGATTCTGCGACTCTCAAACCTCTTTCAATATTATTGATTTAAGTGAATATCTGTCCTAGTTTATGGTAATATATTAAATCAGATATTCCCTTTCTTTCTCTCTTTTAAATCCACTAAAAATTTAGAATAATTACTCAACTTTATTTTAATTCGATTTAGAAAAAACAATTGATCAATCGTTATCTCTGTCTCTCTCTCTCTCTCTCGTGCGACTAAAAATATAAAAATCATGTTGCCTAGTATATGCTTCTTTGATTTATTTTGAATCTCAATTCCTTTTTTTTTATTTAATTAAAAATATATAAGGTGGTGGGAGAATACTTTGTTTTTGTTTTTTTTGGCAACGACTCTAAATTACCCTAAATGTACCAAAAACGTTTACTATTGATTAATTTCATATATATATGGCAGTGGTGATTCATATATAACTTTAAAAAAACGTATACTATTTTATTTAAAANTTTCACAATAATTTATTATATTATATTTGAATATATATTAAAAAAAATCAATTTTTTTTTACTAATTTTATAAAAAGTTAGACACAAAATTCTATTTTTTTAAGAGTTCATATACTAACCACAAAAACTAGAGTCATTTAACAGTGCATATTAGAGTTATGTTTTCAAAATTATAAGTATTTGCGGGTTAACTCGAATAATATTTTAGTTCACTGTAAAACGGGTTAAATAGACAAATTATTACAAATTGATAGTTTTATCTATAATCATTAGTTAGTTATATTGTAAATTTCATATAAAATCAATTTTTTAAAATTTCAAAACAATTTCTTTAAAAAAATTACTCCACACTATAATTAGCGCGAATTAAATTCTAGTTTGAATACATTTTAAATAGTTTAGACCATATGGTTGATCATTTGGTTGCTATGACAGCAAAAGTCATGTCGTCTAGAAGACTAACCCAATCAAACATACGGCAAAGTTTTGATGGCAGAAAATAAAAATAAAATGTTGCTTGTTATTTTGGATAGGTAAGTCTGCTTACAACCTAACAAAAATATTTTACGCGTCAAATCATATTTGATTTTTTTTTTGTTAAATGGAAAATCTGTTATACAAATAAAAATGCTTTAAATATTTTTAATTGTTTTTCAAAATTTTATTTAAAATACTATATATTTGAGTAGTTATTTATTTATTAATATTATTTTTTTTTGATGACTTTGGGGCAAATCCTAGGTCTATGAAGAGGTCCAGACTAATCTCTTGGGGGTGTACTAACAACGAGCTAAGCGTACACCCAGGTTTGCAAATGGAGTCTAGACATTAACCCCATATTTGAGTAGTTATTGAATCGTTATATCTTAATTAACCAGTCCCGCCTTAGAAAGAGTGCCAATTGTGCATTTTCACTGGGACACACATTTTTTATAACAAATTTCTAAATTAATTAGGGTCTTATTTTTTTTGAAAAGAATTATATTAAAAAAAACCTAAATCTGAATATTATATATAAGAAAGGTATATAAAAGAAATTGCACATGGCTCAACTTTTAGTTGAGCCGGGGCCTGTAATTAACATTATATTTAGCTATTTCTAATCGCATCGTTTTTTTTCCTAGCCGCTAAAACACTTCTTACTGCGCGGCTATGAAATTTGTTCACCAATCAAATCTTCAATTCATGTCCAAAATATTTAGTTAAAAAACCAATCAATATTTAAAATAACCCTAATACCATATAATATATGTGATGATAGTTGATCATTTAAGCTTCATGAAACCCTCTATGGTAGCTTCAGCCTTAATTAAGCTTTTAGAGAGCCACACTCATATATAATAGTGAGAAGAAGAACGATTTCTAATAGTGAGAAGGTTCTCTCTCTCTAGAACATCACCTTACACTCTCTCTCTCTCTATATATATATATGTATTATATGTGTTTGGTGACAGATCACTTTATTCCCTCCTTTGAATTGAGCCCTCTAAAAAGGACAGGAACCTCCTCGTGATCCTCCTTGTGTCCACAACCTAACATTTTATTCCCCTTTTCCTCTATCTTCTTCTCCATTTTCTCTTCTTCTCCAAACCCTAGTTGTCACAAACCCTCAAAATCATTGAATATATTTGAAAGAAACACCTAGCATACACACCTTGAAGCCACCACAAATTCTTCTTGATTCCTTGATCATCTATTTATTGCCAAAAACACTAATAGATAATCTTCTTATATACACATACAGAGAGAGAGAGAGAGAGATTATAGGCGATATATATGGCTTCCTCATCAGAACTAAGCTTGGATTGCAAGCCACAAAGCTACTCTATGCTTTTGAAATCCTTTGGAGATAATTTTCAGAGCGATCAAACCACACAAAAGCTTGAAGATCTTCTTTCTCGCCTCGAACAAGAACGTCTCAAGATCGATGCCTTCAAGCGCGAGCTTCCCCTTTGCATGCAGCTCCTTAACAATGGTACATATATATATCCAGTGACGAATATTTACATATACATATATAGTTTTGTATAGTATGAATTAAAATCTTTCCTTTGCCACAATTAAAAGAATAAATAATAAAACAAGATCCAGAAACCTAACTAATAAAATCATTAATTTGCTATATACGTCTAGAAGAGTTTTTGAATTCTTTACTTTTTCAAAAGATCTTTATTCATTAATTTAAGAATTTAATTCATAAAAATCAGAGCTTGCTTTTGATTTCTTTGAATCACAAAACTTTTGTTTCCTCCCATCACTGATATCAACAAATATAACTAAAGTGATTTTAAAGGTTATAAGGTTCATGTTAGTTTGCATCTTTAACTTTCATATTTTAAATTACTTTTTTCATATCTTTTTCAGCTGTGGAAGTTTACAAACAACAGCTAGAAGCATATAGAGCAAATACTAATAACAACAACCAAAGTGTTGCCACAATACCGGTTCTTGAAGAGTTCATACCCTTAAGGAACCAACCCGAAAAGGCGAATAACAAAGGGAATAATTGGATGACGACTGCTCAGCTTTGGAGCCAACCCGAAACCAAACCGAAAAACATTGATCCAACTACTGACCAGTCTCCCAAAGGCGAGCTTGCTTGTAGTCCGAAACTCAGACATTTTGATGCCAAACAAAGAAATGGCGGCGGCGCTTTTCTTCCTTTCTCTAAGGAACAATCTTTGCCTGAATTAGCTCTGTCTACGGAGGTCAAAAGAGTCTCCCCGACCAATGAACATACTAATGACGGTAATGATGAGAGCATGATCAACAATGGTAATAACAATAACAATAATAATAATAATAACAATTTGAATAACAATGGAGTTTCTTCTACAACAAGTCAAAGTAATAGAAAAGCCCGACGTTGCTGGTCGCCGGATTTGCACCGGAGATTTGTCCAAGCTCTTCAAATGCTAGGTGGTTCTCAAGGTACAACTAAGTACACTTATTTTTAATTTAGTTTTAGTTTGGTCTAGGTTTACCATGGATAGTTTCACATAACTATCAACTAATCAGGAATGACTTTTCATTAGATCATATTTCATTCGCCAAACACATTATACAACTGAATTTATCTTTAGGAGTCTCAAGAATCTAAATTTGTGTTTTGTTCGAATCTTCAAGTGAAAAAAATAGTGTGGATATCGAGATTAAATTTTGCTATTGTTCATTAGTCGTATATATTATTTTGAAATAAATTTAAGTTTTAGTCGGAGGCTTTTTAGCTTCAGTTTATAGATGATATAGTAACCATAATATACCATGTGGATCAACTTGACTCGGTAAAAGTTATGATTCATATTCAATTCTCATTCGAGATATAGTGAATTTTCAAATAAATTTAAATTTCGATTTGAGTTTTGTATTTTCGATTTAGATTTGGATTTGATTTTAGTTTACTGGATTGGATAGATTAAAAACAACCATTTTAGCTTAAATAAAGTAAAGTTTTCATTTTTGAATCTAATTAATTTGATATATCTGAATTTAAAGTTATCTGGTGGTTTGCTATATTTATTGCAGTGGCTACACCGAAACAGATAAGGGAACTTATGAAAGTGGAGGGTTTGACCAACGATGAAGTCAAAAGTCATCTCCAGGTAACCTACATCACAAGTCACCACAATATGCTTACAATTGTTTTAACTCATAATTAAGTACTCTATATTACTTTTTAAACAGAAGTATCGGCTTCACACTAGAAGACCAAGCCCAAGCCCACAAACGTCAGGTGGGCCAGGCCCACATTTAGTGGTCCTAGGTGGCATATGGGTCCCACCAGAATACACCACCGCACACGGCGGCACTCCGAGTCTCTACCACCACCAAGTCCACCACCATCACCACTCCACCGCGGCGGCGCAGCCTCCACCGCACTTTTGCTCCTCTCAAGAATTCTACACAACTCGGCCTCCACCCCAGCCGCTCCACCACCACCACTTCCAAACGTTTAACGGTTCATCCGGCGGTGGCGCCACCTCCACCGATTCAGATCATCGTCAGTTAACGGACAATGCTGCTGATGAAGGGAAGTCGCCGGAGAGTGGTGATGGAGAGAGAAAAGGATTGGCTGCCCTTAGGGAAGAAGGTGAAGATCAGAGCAATATTAATGGAAGTGAAATAACTCTCAAATTCTAATTTTTTTCTTCTTCTTGATTAATTAAGGAATTAGAGGGATTGAATCTAGGGTTAGGGTTTGTGGGTGGCTACGTGACTAAATTCATTGCTTGTATTTCTCTATATACTTCTCGGTAGAAAAATGAATCGTAGGAGGCATGCAGCGAGTGTTTTTATCGACTTTATTATTAATTATCATAATTAATCTTGTTGAATATTATGCCATTTAATTAGAAAATTCTTATGACCATCTTACTCTCATACCTAGCTAAAAAAGATGCATGTTACTATTTTGCCTTTTTTTTTACTTGAGTTGGTTGATGATACTCTTATATGTTTGGATAATGTAGATTAATATTATGAATATGTGTATAGGCGTTAATCATGTCTAACTTGATCAATCAATCGTACGTCTAGATGTACATATAAGCTGTTTTTTCATTGTCTATCTATCGAGATCTGAACCGTAACACTAGTCATCTAAATTCTAACCTATCGTTTAAGACGATCATTTTAAATTAGGTTGTTGAAATCTTTTGTATTGCTGCAGATTTTGTTGTAATTAACTGGCACAAAATCATGTCATATTAGACAATACTCGTCTTTTTTTTGTTTTTTATAACACTTGGAAAGTATTCTTTATCCGGACAATAGTTTCCCTAAACATATTTAGGCCACCAAAGTCCGAATATTTGTTTGGTATTATATATTTTCATGCGCGATGCAGTCTATTTTATACAAACGGATCACTAGATATGGAGTGGTCCTTAGAATTATCAATTATGCTCCAAAAGTCAGCGATATTCTTTTTGTATTCATTACATAAAAAAGTCTATTCATAACAAAAAAATAATTATGAAGAAATAAAAGAATATCAAAATTTGGAAGGTGTTAGATCTAGGTTACGAGAAAGTATTTTGGTTGATGTAAAGATAGGTTTGAAAGGTACACCTCTCTCTAACTGTGGTTTTGTTAGAATCATTCTAAACGAACAAGTACTTACAGCATCATTATTGCAAGGTTCTTAGAGTAAAAAGTGGGTTTCTTAATCCAAATTTTTTTAAAAAAAATAATAATAATTGTGAACAGTGCAAGAACCGGTTCTTAAATAAGAACTTTAAGAACCGGTTCTTAAATAAGAACTTTAAGAACCGGTTCTTAAGGGGGTTCTTACACTGTTCTTAGCCACGTGTCAATCCCTAATTCTCCGGATTTTTTTTTTGTCAGATTTTTTTTTTGCCAGATTTTATTTTTACTTTTTTTTAACTTTAACTTTAAAAAAAAAGTTAAGAATTTTTTTTTTTTTAAACTTTTTCTTAATTTCAACTTTAAAATTCTAAACTTTTTAAAATATTATGTTTTTATGTCAACTATGTTTAATTAAAAAAATAAATTCTATTTAAAATAAAACAAAATTATTAATTTTTTTTTTAAGAACCCCTAATAAAGCAACAAAAACAGAAGTTTTTAAGAACCCCTAATAGGGTTCTACCAATAAAGCAGCAAAAACAGAAGTTTCTTAACAGAGTTTCTTAACTTCAAATTTATAATTAAATAATACTTAAGAAACCAAACAGGGTTTCTCCCTTAGCAACGACAATTAATGACACTAAAAAGTCATATTTGATTCTTTTCTTTAATAAGTATAATATTTATATTAATATACATATACATATAAAAGTATATTTCGTAAAAAGGCCAGATCTGTTAACAAAATGAGAATATTCTCTCATACAATATTGGTGGCTAATTCAGCTTACAAAACAATTATATCATTTTTATCTCTTGAATTACTTTTATAAAGGAAATTCATTTTTAAGTTTTAATTATTTTTTTTAGAAACTTGAAAAACATAAATTTTATTTCAGAAGAAAACATTGTTCTGTAACTCAATGTAGTTGTTTATTTGCAAAAACTTTTAATCGTAAGGAGATTTTTCCCATTAAAACCTTGAAAATCGTAATTCATGAAGTAGAAAATTGGAAAATAATATAAATAATTTCGCAAATAAGTAAAAAAAGCGACAATCAACCGGGCCCACCCCAAGGTGGAGTAAGTAGCAGACAAAGACTCTGTTGCCAATTAGACGCTTCTTGGGTAGGCGATGATGCAATGTTTGATGGCGGTTGTGTTATAGAATTTGTGAACGAAATGCGAACTATCAGCTCTTTTGCGAATGAAATAACTTTATCCCCCTTTATACTGAAATTAATACGTTATTATGGGCCATAAAAACTTTCTTATTGTTGGGAGAATTGTCGATGACTTTCGAGTCATATTGCCTCTTGATGGTTAAGTTGATTGAAGAAGAGGAAGAATGACCCGCTTTGCCTTTAGAAATTGATGAGTTTTATATCTCTGTTCCACTTTTATCTATTTCAATATTTCTTATATTTCTTGTGTTTTAAATATATGTACCAATTCTTTTGCGAAAAAGGTTCGAGCACGAGATATTTTTTTCCTTGATTCTGAATATGATGGCCTTTGAGCCGAGGCCAACCTATTTGAATTATTATAATAATATACTAAGATTTTGTCGTAACAAAAACAATAATTAACGTTTTTGTTTTGAAAATAACGATATTTTGTCTATAAGTTGATGGACACAAAAAAGATAGAGCCGTCTCAAACTATTTATAGGCACTGTTCAATTTTTTTATTAAAGATATATTTAATATGATACAAATATTATTATTATTATTATTATTTTTTTTTTTTTTTTTTTAAATTAGGCTCTAAATTTTGTTAAACGAAAATTTGATTTTAAGTCGGGGCATGTGCGCTTCACTTGCTTGTACTAAAAGACGGCCTTAGTTTTTCAATAGATTGAAGAGGAAGAAGAAGAACGACTGGGCAAGAATAAAGCGATCTGGAGAGCGATTAGGTTTTCGACCGAGTCGCCTCCGTTGGTGTGGCCTCACGCCGCCGGCGAGAATCTTCTGACTTTCTCCCCTCTCTAAATTTCTTTTTCCCTTCTGCTTTTTCCCCTCTCTTCAATTTCTACCCATCAATGGCAACACTTTCCCAGCCTGCTGTCGATGGTCCCCCAGATCCAGATCCGCCTTGCGTAGTTCCTCCAGATTTGCAAGAGCCTGTCACCAGCGATGTGGTCTCTCCTCTGCCGGTATCAACCCACATTGCTTCGGTTGAATCTCCTGCTTCGGTTCTACCCTCATGTTTCGATCCATCAATCGCTTCAGCTCCCTTGGCTTTAACTAACCCGGAACGTCTGGTCTCTGCTGCGGTTATGGTCCCTCCGGTCACAGCAGCGCTCTCTTCTGGCTTATCTCCTCCTTCAGCTCAATGCGCCCCTGCTCAACTTTGGGCGTCTCGGTTTGGTTCTTCGATTCGGAACCTAAAGAAGATGGCCCCTCCCTCCTTCATGGACGATGGGACACCTTCAGTCTGTGCTCCAGAATCAGTCATTCTAAAGTCCGAGGATGTTCGGAAGGATCACTTGGTAGCTCAATTTCATGGATCCCCGCCGACGGTGGCCAAGGTGTTCTCGGATCTTAACCCGATTTGGGGAATTCAAGGTCGCATCTCCATTCGTCATTACTCAGCTCGAACTTTCCTCATTTTCATACCGTCGGAAGAAACGAGGAAATGGGTAATGGATGTGGGGTTTTGGCAGGCAGGGCACTGTGCGTTCACCGTCTCGAAGTGGTCTCCGGCTGTGAATCTGGATCCACTGCCGCTTACGTCCGCGCCGATTTGGGTCGTTCTCCGCAACGTACCTCCGCCTATGTTTACATTTGAAGGATTGAGTGTTATCGGATCAGCAATTGGGGATCCTCTATATACTGAAAAACCAAAACTTGTTTGGAATCCTTTGGGATTGGTGAAGATCAAAGTTATTGTGCCTCTGGCGAAGGAGCTCCCAGCTTCAATTCGGGTGATGGATAAGGTGGGAAACTCGGTTATTGTTGGAGCAGAATACTTACGTGTCCCCCCTAAGTGCACCTCCTGTGGTGAATTTGGTCATTTGTCGTTGAGATGTCATCGTGTCGTTTTTAAGCCAGCGAAGTTTGCCTCTGCTTCGGTGGGAATCATGTTAGCTCTGAAACCGGTCCAACCTGTCAGCAACAATCAAAAAGTGTTGTTGAAGAAAAAAGTGTTAGGTCCTCCACCTACATCTCTCGCTCTTCACAGGTCTAAGAGTTTACCTTGTCAAGAGGTTATTGCTAATCATAACAATTCCGGTATAGACGTCAAGCAGTCTCAATGGACAGTAGTTCGTAGGAAAGGAAAAAGAGTTGTTGATCTCTCTCCGTCTGCCCTTGCTGTTGAGAAGGGTAAGGCTCCTACCAGAGCTAAGAGCATTCCTGCCAGCCCTTCGCGGACTGCATCATCAGGGGCTCCTTCAGGTTCATCGGCATGTAAAGAAGTGGTAATTGATCGCTCTTTGCATATTCCACCTTTTAGTCCGAAGAGTTCAAGTGCTAAGGAAGATCAATCTATCACTTCGTCTGGCTTTCATGAGGAAGAAGAAGGTATCAAGATCTCTCAAACAAGGCTGTGTGATTTGGATACTACCACACCTCGTCTGGTTTATTCGCAATCAGCTCGTTCTAGGAAGAGAGCTGGGAGGAAGTTAAGGCAGCAACTTCTCCAAGAATCGAAAGAGGGCTCTCCTCTAGTTTTTATCGGTATATCTTTGGCAGGCAGCTCATCAGGTTATCAACCACAGGATCACTTGCATTCGCAGGTGGATCCCAGTGTGGTAGCTTAAGTATAGGTTCCCCCTTTTTGTATCCCCGATGATTTTTTGTTGGAACGTAAGAGGTCTGAATGGCCATA
Organism: Eutrema yunnanense; assembly: GCA_002933935.1. Taxonomy (NCBI): domain Eukaryota; kingdom Viridiplantae; phylum Streptophyta; class Magnoliopsida; order Brassicales; family Brassicaceae; genus Eutrema; species Eutrema yunnanense. Next base: position 20,031 of record PKML01069419.1, on the reverse strand, counting down.
ACAAACAGAAAGCTGTTTCTCGGTGGATAACCTCTAATAGACCCTTATTAGGTGGTTTTTTGGAAACGCGTGTGAGAGAAGAAAATATTTTGGTGGTTATGAACATAGTTCTCCCTGGTTGGAGCTTTGACAGCAACCATTCGTCGACAGCAGGAAATGGAAGAATAGTGGTGACTTGGGATCCAGCTCTGTCGCTGGTTATCTATTCAAAAACAGATCAACTGGTTTTATGTGGAGTCTTCAATCCCGCTTCATTTCAGTCGTTTACAGTGGGTTTTGTGTATGGGAGGAATCGAGAAGGTGAAAGAAGACCTCTTTGGGACATAATTTTACAGATAGCGAGTTCCCACTTGATATCTCACTCTCCGTGGATTCTGTTGGGAGACTTCAATCAGGTTCTATCTTCTTCTGAGATGTATTCACTTTATCCATATGTGGTGTCTCGTATTGGAATGGATGCTATGCAAGACTGTCTCTCGTCTAGTAGGCTGTTTGATTTAGCTAGTAGGGGCTGTCTATTTACGTGGTCAAATCATCAGCCACTCAATCCCATCACAAGGAAGCTGGACAGAGCACTTTGTAATGAGGCTTGGTTGAATCAGTTTCATGTTTCCTCAGCTGTGTTTGACGCCCCTGGGCCATCAGATCACTCACCATGTTTAGTACATCTTACGGGAGCTGTTGAGAGAAGAAAGACGAGTTTTAGATTCTTCACGTTTCTAACAACCCACCCAGATTATAAGACGTTGATGGAAGAGGCGTGGAATGATTCTTCTTTCTCGGGTTCTCCAATGGTTGTGCTTCACCGGAGACTCAGAGATGCAAAATTTTGTTGTCAGGCGTTAAATAGAGACAGTTTCAGTGGAGTTCAGGGAAGAGCGAAAGAAGCTCGTGAGAAGATGGAACTTTTGCAACAACAAGTCCTCTCTTCTCCCTCTCAGGAACTCTTTGTTGCAGAGAGAGAGGCCAGGATGTCGTGGGCATTTTGGGCAGGTGTGGAGGAGTCCTTCCTAAGCCAGAAGTCGAGGATAAGATGGTTATCTCTAGGAGATGCGAATACCAGATTCTACCATAATGTTGTCAAAGCCAATCTGGTTAAGAATATCATTCATGCTCTCAGAACGGACGACAACACAAAGGTCACAGACACTAATCAGATGAAGGTGCTAGTAGAGCAGTACTATCAGAGCTTGCTTGGATGCTCTAACCCGTCCATCACTCCCCTCTATGTGGCTCACATTGGGCACCTACATCCTTTTCGTTGCAGTGGAGATCTGGTGGAGAAATTATCTTTGATTCCTACAGCTGAAGAGATCAGGAATGTAGTGTTCTCCCTGCCCAAGAATAAGGCACCTGGGCCTGATGGCTTCACGGCCGAATTTTTTACAACATCCTGGGACCTGGTCGGCAGTGATGTCATAGCAGCAGTTCAGGATTTCTTTGTTTCGTCTCGGCTCCTAAGGCAGGTGAACGCAACAGCTATTACTCTCATCCCTAAGCGAGTGGGAGCTGAGCGCCTTTCTGAGTTCAGGCCAGTATCATGTTGCTCCACAGTGTACAAGATAATATCTCGACTTCTCTCTTCAAAGATTAAGTTGTTTCTGGCAGATGCAGTACATAATAATCAAGTGGGGTTCATCAAGGGTAGACTCTTATGCGAAAATGTACTCCTTGCTTCGGAACTAGTTGCTGATTTCCAGAAACCAACAGATACAAGGAGAGGTTGTTTACAAGTGGACTTGACTAAAGCTTATGATAGCATTGATTGGAGGTTCGTAATCAATATTCTCAAGGCTTTCGAGCTGCCCATGGTCTTTATCAAGTGGATTACTGAGTGCATCACTACCCCGACCTTCTCTATAAACTTCAACGGAGAACTGGTAGGGTTCTTTAAGGGTAAAAAAGGGTTGAGACAGGGAGATCCAATCTCGTCCTCTCTTTTTGATTTAGCCATGGATGTTCTATCCAAGGAGCTAGACCATGCAACTTTAAGCAACAGGTTCCTCCCTCATCCTCTATGCTTAAACCCCTTGGTGACACATCTGAGTTTTGCGGATGATGTTCTCCTCTTCTTTGATGGAACAACATCATCTTTAGAGGGATTAATGGCAGTCCTGAGGGAATTTTATGCTGGTTCAGGACTTGCAATAAATCTGAAAAAAATCATACTTGTTTCTTGATGGTAATAACACGCAGCTCACTTCTGTATTGTCCACACGGTTTGGTTTTGCAGCAGGGACTTTACCTGTTCGTTACCTGGGCCTGCCATTACTGCCGCAGAAAATGAAACCGTCAGATTATCAACCGTTGATTGAGAGAGTCAAGCAACGTATCTCTTCATGGCTGGTGAAGCACTTGTCCTTTGCAGGAAGGCTACAGTTGATTAAGTCTGTTCTGGCAGGTATAGTGAACTTCTAGGCAGCGGTTTTCCCATTGCCAAAAGGCTGTTTAATGGAGATTGAAAGATTGTGTAACTCATTCTTATGGTCGGGAGCTCCGAACTCAGCAAGAGGAGCAAAGGTATCTTGGGATTCGGTCTGTACAACCAAAGAGGAGGGTGGGCTAGGGCTGAGGAGATTAGAGGCTTGGAATAAGATCTTCGGCTTGAACCTCATTTGGCTTCTCTTTACTAAGGCTGGGTCATTACGGGTATCTTGGGTTCAAAGAATGCTTGTGAGAGGTAGGGTGTTCTGGGACATAAGAGATGATAATGAAGGGAGTTGGATTTGGAGGAAACTACTCAAGTTGAGGACTCTTGCGAGGCCTTTTCTATGTTGTGATGTTAGGTCGGAATCTGTTGCTCAATTTTGGAATGATGATTGGACGGATCTTGGTCCATTAATAGACCTTACAGGAGCTAATGGACCCAGAGTCACGGGGATTCATCGCCTTGCAACCGTCTCTCAAGCAATCAGGAATGGGACTTGGATTCTGCCTCGAGGAAGACATCCCCTAACTCTTTTGTTGAAGTCTTCTTTACCAGCTGTTCCTACGCTGGTTCAGTCTGAGCTTGACGAATTTAAATGGAGAAATACGCTTTCAGGAGTCCCGGGTCTCTTTTCCGCATCAAAAACATGGGACAGGCTGCATCCAGTTGGGCAGCTAGTTACTTGGAGTAAATCGGTTTGGTTTTCGCAAAATATTCCAAAGCACGCCTTCATTCATTGGGTTGTAGCTCGGGATAGACTAACCACGCGCGATAGACTTCGGAGTTGGGGACTTCAAGTTCCTGAGAATTGCCTTCTATGCAACGCAACCTCAGAATCGAGATCGCACCTGTTTTTCGAATGCTCGTATACATCTCAGGTTTGGGAATCTTTTTTCACTCACCCTCAGCTCAATCCTCCGGCAGGCCTCGACTCAGTTGTTAATTGGGTTAGATCTGTCACACATATCTCTAAGCTTAACACCATTTGCAAGCTGCTTCTTCAAGCAACTATTTATGACGCATGGAAGGAAAGGAATGCGAGGTTACATGGAGCCGAACCCAAGCCTTCGACTCAAGTAATCCGCGAGATCCAGACTACCATGCGAAGGAAGTTAACAGGCCTGGATGTTGTACCAGGTACTGCCCTGCAAACGTCTTCTTCTTCTGCTCTATCGTATTTGTCTCTGTGGTTTGGTTACATCCAATTCGGGAATGATCCTGCAACGTAAGCTTTAACCAGGCTGTTGGCGGGCTGTCTCTTTCGGTATTAGTTCGGTTTCTATCTCATGTACTAGCTTGTTCCTGCTTGTTGGTTATCTCTCACACTGCTTTGTGGTTCTTAGGGAAAAAATGTTTTTTCCTTCTTTCTTGACCAGAATTGTGGCTCAAAATGTCATCCCTTTCGGAAGTGGAAAAAAGAAAAGAAGAAATAAAGTAAGATTAAAAAAAAAAAAAAAAAAAAAAAAAAAAAAAAAAAAAAAACACGACGGCCTTAATAAAGTGAGTTTTAGATTAGTGGTGAGCTCTCGGATTCTCTAAAAGTTTTGCGTTTCTGAATTTTCTAGGGTAAACGATCTATTTCCCCACGAACTATACCCATATCACACCAGATCCCCACGGAACTATGACCTCTGTATATATCCCTACAAAATAAAAATTAAAGATCTAAATCCCCCCCAAAAAAAAGTTTGAAACCTATTTCCCCACAAAACAAAAGTTCGAAACTTATTTTCCCACATAAATCGGTTTTAGATGGTTTACTGTTTTCTAATAATTGTTAACCATATAAAACCGACTCTTAACCGGATTAGGATCCGATTAGATTTCTAAACCCGGATTATGACCCATATTCGATTTCTAAACCAGAATCTTCTTATTTTATTTTTTAATTTTAATTAATAAAATAAAAAATACAAAAGAAAAAAAAGTTATCTTCAACGCTTAAACTCCGACTCCCTCCCTTGTCGGAAACTTCGAAACTCCGACTACCTTGTCGAAAGACCGCCGATCCTGAAAGCGGAGGTGTCTTCTCTCCTTCCCCATCTTCTACACGCTGAGATGTTCCTACACCCGATGATTCTTCATCTCCCTGATCGTCTTCAATCTCCCGGAGTATATCGGCGATGAAGACCACGCCGCATGAGTTTAGCGACGCCGATCTCCGATTCACATGGTCTTCTCCGTCTCTTAACCCATGCAATTCCGGTGGTTGCATTTGGGTAGCAATCTCAAACTCTAGTCTTCTTCAAATTTCTAAACCCAGAAAGAAAAAAATGAAAAAAAAAAAATGTAGCATCTCAGCACAAACAAAGAAGAAAAAAGGCTCTACGAAACCAAGCAACAGAATCGCGAAGATGACAAGATCAATCTCCAGTAATCAACATGCTTAACAACTCGCCTGACTAGCTACGCTTTCCAGATCAAAGCCTAACTCTTCAAAACGTCAGCATAAGCGCCCGTAAGCCCAAGGTTACCCACTGCATTTGATAAGGCTCTACCCTACAATGGGAGAGATGATAATTGGTGAGAGTCAAACAAGTCTCCCGAGTCCACCATTACCAAGTGCAGGATCTGGCTCCTACAAATTGGAAGTGAAGAATTTAGCATCTCAGAACAAAAAAAATCGAATCGATCGCATCCAAGCATCCCGATCACCAGAGCTTTGCAGGCTCGCGACAGAGACAACCAGAAGAACGGAGTTGCCGCCTCCCACCTCCGATTCCGACCCGTCACGATCCACTTCGCCGCCCCGTTTCTCCCGGAGACGGGCTTAACCCAATCTCCAATCTCCCGATGTACTTGTTTCAAGCTCGCCGCGATTTGGAGGCGTCCGAGCTCCGTCAGCTGGGTTCCGTTGATGCAGATGCCGATCCAGATGCAAATGCTCCTTCGCTCCTCACCACGACGAGCCCCAAGGAGATGACGGGATTTGAGACTGCAACGACAAAAGGAAATCGCGATTTGGGTGGGTGGTCGGGTCATTTCGGATTTTACAGAAATTGGGTGGTCGGGTCATTTTTTGGGTTGGTTTAGTTGGAATTGGATTTTAGTTCGGTTTAGACTCTGGTTTAGCTTACAAACCGTGGAAACCGATATCCGTGGGGATTTAAGCCTCAAACTTTTTTTCGGGGGGATTTAAATCTTTAATTTTCCTTTCATGAGGAAATATACAGAGATCATAGTTCCGTGGGGATCTGGTGTGATATGGGTATAGTTCGTGGGGAAATAGATCGTTTACCCAATTTTCTAAGACAGTAGTTCAATTTCCATCTAAAATAGAAACAAAAAAATTCCGACGTTACTTTTGGTCCAGAATTATTCGATTAAATTCGAAAATAAAATTTTCACGAAAATCTTTATGGGTGGTTTGGAAAAGTTTATCATTTCAAATATAGTGTTTTTTGTTTGACAGCACTAAATATATAGTGTGTTATTTTGATGGAAAACACTTCAGTTATTCAATAATTTTTTGATACTATTTTTTGTGTGTGTTTTGACGGGTAATTTTTCTCTTCAGCGTGCTTGCAATTTATATTGTTACTAAATTAAAATTTGTTAAGGTTATTTACCTTCTATAGTTATTGTGAGAATCTAATCTCCTAAATTAGGAAATGCTATCTTCTCAATTACCTCTCTATAGCTGAACACATACTAGATTGATAGCATTTCCTGATTTACGAGATTAGATTCTCACAATAATAGTTAAGTTATCTGGTAAATTAATCTCTTAATCTTATTATATAAAGATTATCATGTTATTAGAAAAATATTGCAAATAAATAACAAGTTAAGACCATCTCCATCGGAGGTTTATGAGGGGTTCAGGGTGAGTCTTTTAGCGAAAAAAAAGGAAAAATTGATAAAATGTTTAGGACCGATCCTTAAATAAGGATTTTAAGGATCGGTCCTTAATGGCACGTGTAAGGTTGTAATTGGGGGAAGGAAAAGACGGGTTAAAATTTTGTTCTTTGTTTTTTGGCCGATCTCGACATTTTTTCTCTCCTTCTTCGATTGTATCGGCGACGGCGACGGCGAAAGCGAAATCGATTTGGGTATTGTGTTCTGAGCTGAGTTGTAGCCGATGATGCCGATTCGTCGTCATATTCTTCGTCATCGAACCTCCCTGTAAGATTTCTACTAATCGAATCCGTCTTCGTTTGATTGCATCAATTTGTCTCCGGAATCGGTATATTTTTTGTTGTCCTGAATCTGAAAAACTTTTCTTGTCCTTTAGATTGGGAGGAACCCGCTTGTTTGCGTTCTTGGGGTGCCGAACCATATGACATATGGAGATTTTTGCCAGTTCTGCGGCTCCTTCATCCAGCATATGGAGGCCGCCTCAGCTCTTTCCGATCCTCCGCCTCTCTATCCTCACGTTTTAACGACCCCCGTTTCGTTGCCCACTCGTAAGTCTCGTCTCGGTCGATCTATTCTCATTCTTAAAATGTTGTATTGATCGCTTCTCATTGCAATTGTGGAGACGATTCGTAACTAAAACTATATTTGAGCTCTAGCTTTGTGATTTTGATCCCTTATATAGTGTGAAAGTTTAATCATTTCCTATGAACTCCATTCTTTTGAGTTTTACAGAAGCTTTTTGTTTCCTCTCTCTTGGATGATGATTCATCGGCTTCTGATGTCCTACCAAGTAAAAGTTTTTCGCAAATTTCTGATTTCTTCTTGGCATTTCACAGCTCAAGCTATTGGCTATCCGAGTGCATCTGGAGCAGGTCATGAATTGCAAAGGTAAGTCCATGGAAAATGGTTCCTACTTCTCATCTTATTGCTCTTGTTATTACAATTCTTAGGATGCAAAGATTGTGGCGTTAGATTTATTTCTCCGCATGTTCTCAACTGTCGTGTGTTACCAAGCTTGTTGTCATGGGATAGTATGTTTCTATCAAGAAATTTGTTACTGATTGTTATAACACAGAATATATAGCTTTTGAAGTACTATTACTGTTTGATAGAAACACAGTATAATAAACATAGTATGAGAGTATCTACAGACAAGAAATTTGATAAACTTCCTGAGTTTTTCTTACTTATTGTTATAACACAAAGCTCAGTGTCTGTCTTTAAGCAAACGTATTAAGACTTGACAAAAACTGGATTTGTTTGCATTTGATTTGCAGCTGCAGGAGGTGATTTGGCTGCTGAAGTTACTCATGTGTCTTCTCAGCCAGTCCAATGTAATAAACATCTGCTCTCTGTTTTTGAAGACCATAATTAAGGGAAAGTCCATAATGTTTTTGTGTAATAAACATCTGCTTCATTTTGGTCTCTGTTTTTGTGTAATTAAGGGAAAGTCCAATGTCTTTGATCGGAGCATGAAATTCAAATTTTTTTTAGAACTCTTAATGAGGTTCAACCATTGGAGCCCCAAAAAATTAAGAACTTCTTAAGAGTTTCCAAACTTTAAATTATTCACAAATTAATCATAAAATATTCTTAAGAATCCCTCTTAGAGGTTCACTAATGGTGGTGCTCTAACGACGATGATGCCGAGACAACAGAAACCAGAAACCATCAAAACCAATGTTGGGTTAAATTTTGACCGGACACATGGGTTAATAATTACCGTTTTAGGTATTAAATAAAACTATTACTTACACCAAAAAAAAAAAAAAACTATTACGACATGTGAAATAATATTAATGAATAGTAGTTTATTAGTTACCAAACTTCGAATGTATCGTGCACCAACCATAAAGGAACAGAGGGCCAGGTCAGCATTAACTCACATATAATGCAAATATTTTCTAAAATGTGTCAATCCCAACTTTCTTCGTCCATATTGAAATACTAACATTTTCCATTTTTCCAACCCAAATGCTTTACAAAACTTAACTATTTAATTATACAAGTCTTATTCCTGAATCCAGACCATTATGGTCTCACGATCAAATCACGATTAATTGGTTATGCTGTTATTTTGACTAGGAATAATAATTGAATCGTACCAAACGATAAATAAACTATTTACATTTTTGGCATCAGAAAAAAAAAAATTAATTATTGAAGGTGATGAGAGGAAAGAATTATATTCACTCTCATGATATTAAGTATTAATGGTAATTTAATAGATACAAATATGAATTGAGATATTCACATAATATTTACAAGATTTTCTGACATCTACTAGATGATTCTATATAAATATTTGGAGTTTGGACATTGAAATTTCAGATTCTTGTCTGTGGTTAAACCTTGGAACTAGAGAGAAGGTATGGTCTTATGACTCTTATCAGTCACTTTTATTGATAAACTCGTCTCCCTCTGTCCGAATCACTCTCATCTCTCTCATTCTTCTTCTCTCTCATCTTGGATTGTGTTTTTTTAGAAAACTTGCCTTGGTCCCTTGTTTAGAAAAATCATCATGAGATTGCTTCTTGGTCTATTGTTTCTCTTGGCCTTAACCAGCTATTCAAGTAAGTTTTTCTGTCTTTGACCACTTTCTCTCAATTTTTTTCATTAAAATCAAATATATTTGCTTTCAATATGGGTCTCCACCAATCACAATGATATTCTCAAAAGAACCCTTTTTAAATCCAAATCATCCACTGTTCTTAAGGTTTCAATCTAAACACACATTTTCCTCTGTCTTTCTCTGTTTCTAGGTGCAACTTACTGTTTATGCAGAGATGGAGTCGGAGAGAAAGAACTTCAAACATCAATAGACTATGCATGTGGAACTTTAGCAGATTGTAATCCAATCCATGAGAAAGGTCCTTGTTACCAACCCAACAATGTCAAGAGTCATTGTGATTGGTCAGTGAATAGCTATTTCCAAAGATCTGGACAACTCTCTGGAAGCTGTAATTTCTCAGGAACTGCTACTACCAGCCCAAATCCTCCTTCAAGTAACTCCTCTTAAGACAAGAAAACCAAATCTTTGAAATCTATAATTTTGCTGGTTTGATGAAGTAAAAGCTGTAATCTTTTTTGATGATTTCCTCTGTTTTTGTTTTGTAGCTGTGTTAACTGGTTGCATCTATCCTTCAAGTCCTGGGTATGTTTACTGAATTAAACTCTTAACATTTTACCAAAAACTCTTAAAAAGGGAAAAATCAATTTTAATTTCAATTTTGATTATTTATTCCTTCCACACCATCAAGACATAGCCACCAACTAATTTCAACAGCTTGACAATGATTTGGTACGAGACATTGTTTGGTTCTCCCATAACGTGACTTGAAAGTTGTTTTGTCTAACAGAAATGCAGGGACAACTCCGACGACCGGAGCTCCGGGAACACCGACGTTTCCGGGACCTCCTGCGTTTGGTCCGACCGGAGTTTTTGATCCTTCAGGGAATGATGCTTTGAGTTTGTTCACTTCAATAGCACTCACACTTGGTTTCTCCGTCATTGCGTTTCTATAAAAGGCAGCGTGTGATTAGAAAGCGGGATTGACGTTTTTGATGTACGGATGAGATTTTGCCACGTGTGAATGCAAGTTCTTTGGGTTCTTTTTCTCTTTCACGTATGCAATGTAAAGTAGTAAAGTAAGAGTTGATTTAATGGAATATTTCTGTTTAAGTGTTTTATGCATAGTAAAGAGAACACATAACATAATGAGAATGTAAACAACATGGGGAAGTGGTAGAGTTAATCATAGCTCAAAGATATTGTGGACGTGTTAATGGGTTTAATCTAGGGATGAGCAAAAAAACGTAACCGAGAAACCAACCAAACAAAAATATGTTTTGTAAACCGATTGATTTTAGTAATTGGGGAACTTCATTAAACGAAACCAAAATCATACCAAAGCACTAGCATTTATATGGTTGTAATTAAGTAAGAAAAAATTGTGGTTAACCAAAAGTTACTTAGGTCGACCGATTCAGTTTTCTTGGGATTTGGTCCTCATGGTTGACTTTTAACCGGTTTCTATAGGATCTCACAAATCTGATACATTTTTTTTCCGTGGTCTTTGACACTTATGAAGCGGTATCGGTCCATATTAATTTGGTATTATCAAGATCGGACTAATCCAATTCGGTTCACAGTTTGGTTTCAGTCGGTAGAACCACGTTAGGGATGTCAATCGGGTTGGTCCGGCCCGACCCAGTCCAAAACCCGTAAAGCCTTCATATATTTTTCGATCAATGAAAAATATATAGGAAATACTCAAGGTTTTAAAAAGTTAAAATTTTAAACAAAACCTCTAACTCAATCAAAATGTTTATTTTCGGGCTTTTTGGACCGGTCCGAACCCGGCCGGGTTAAGCCCGAAAAATCCAATTTTTTTGGGCTTATATATTTAAGTTTGAGCACAGTGTTTTTTAGGGTCGGACAGATTCTCGGACTTTGACCCTAATTGACATCCCTAAACAACACTAGTACTTCGGTAGTTTGGTTTGGTTTAATGAAGCTTCTCCGAAGTCGCAAGCACTAAAAGCAATCGGTTTATAAGCGTATATTGGTTTGGTTTTGAGTTTTTTGGTTACGTTACTTTTTTTTTTTTTCTATCCCTAGATCCGACCTATAACAAGATATCTAAATATGACTAGGAGATGTGAACAACTCACCAACTTGTTGGTTATGTTAAAGTGATGATCCATCACATGAACTAGATAACATTAAGCCACAAAAGTTAACGAAACGAAAACAATATTTCTTTCAGACAAGACCAATGAATCATGCATGATCAGATGATCTCCTAATTGAAGAAAGTTTTGTGGAGTGTGTGATTGTTGCTTTGTGTGGAAGTTGAAACGATGTCGTTTCATACATATCCTTTCGAGTTTAAAATTTGTTTTTTTTTACATACTGGTTTGTTTGTCTTAACATATAAGAATCATTATAAATTAGGAGAACAATTACAAGAATAATTTTTCAACTAACAATTTATTCGTTCCATAAGAATCCATATAAGAATTACACACTGATTAAAAACAAAAATTAGAATTAAATTTAAAAAATGCAAAGTATTCAATCAAAATATTCTAAACAAAATTTCAAGAAGTTCACAATTATATAAACATCAAGCTAATCTTGGCTCTTTTTTTCCTTATAATTTAAAAATCCACATTGAAGACTTCGCTTAAAAATTCTTAACAAATATGTAATGACTTCATTAGTATAAGTTTGATATAAGAAAAATAAAAAATGAGCTATATATGTAAATTTTGGAGATTGGCCAACCCATCTTAATGAAACCCGACCCGTTGACCCATCTCCATCCAACGGTTCGATTAGCATACTCACACGAAGTTACAGTCTTTCTTCCTACACCATATTAAAACCCCACAAAGGTAATCCATTGAAAAACCCATTTCCAAGTTTTCCAATTTCCCACTGAACAAAGAAAAAACCCTTCCCGGTCAAGCAAATTTCGCCATGGATCCTCAGCAACGGAGAACAGAAACCGGTCACCGTCCTCCAGTCGGAGAACCCGGCGGCGATGTATCTTCGATTTTCGTTGCCTTCGGTGTTTTCATTGCAATCGCCGCTTTGGTATATCGTCTTTCCTCGCTATATAAGATTCGATGATGTTTATACTTTGATCCTTTTCACTGAATGGGTTCACTCTTCCTTCGATTTTGAGTTTACCCACAATCGCAATGTTGGAGCTTTGTGTCTCAAGTTGACTTAATGGCGATGACTTTCTATTCTTCTCAACCCTAGGTTTTGATCTTGCTTTGGCCTGATACATGATTGGATTACCATCGAAATTTATATACTTAGGTCATGTTCCCTTCATCGTTGGTGCACCAAGTTCCTGAAGGTCACGTTGGAGCATATTGGAGAGGTGGTGCTCTTCTCAACATTATTACAGAGCCCGGTATGTATTACTACTTATCCCTTTTCTCACACTCATCACCGTTTCCTTCTTCTGTTTTTTTTTTTTGATTTGAAACACCGTTCCTCGCTGCTTTAGGTTTTCATCTGAAGTTGCCTTTCATAACCAACTATGAGCCTGTTCAAGTTACTCTCCAAACAGATCAGGTAAGTTTTTTTTATTCCCTTAAAAAGTGTTTAGATTGTAGCTTCTTACTAAGTAATTCTCTATGCCTTAGGTTAAGGATATACCATGTGGTACCAAAGGAGGTGTCATGATTACCTTTGAGAAGATAGAGGTAAGACCTTTCTGCTAGCAAGTCTGTTGATCTGAATCTCATGTATTGACCAGGGTGAAATGATTTTAGGTTGTTAATCGTCTGCGTAAGGATTATGTCTATGACACTTTGCTCAACTATGGTGTGGACTATGATAACACTTGGATATATGACAAGATCCATCATGAGATCAACCAGTTCTGCAGCTCTCATTCGCTTCAGCAAGTCTACATTGACATCTTTGACCAGGTACTTGACTACCTTTATGGAAACGTATAAACTTTTATCTTTAGGGTTTGGAAGCTTATTGCAGTTTGACATTCAGTTTTGAGTATTATGTTCATGTAATCGACTGGTTCATCGCAGTGAATATAGCCTACTTTGGATAATGTTTACATTGTGTCTGATATCTGGACAATATACAATGGCGTTTGGTAATTCATTCAATCAAATGTGTTTCAGATTGATGAACGAATGAAAGAGGCTCTCCAGGCTGATTGCACACGTTATGCTCCAGGAATTGAAATTATTAGTGTGCGTGTCACAAAACCGAAAATTCCAGAGAGTGTAAGGCGGAACTTTGAGCAAATGGAAGAGGAACGCACTAAGGTACACTCTTTTCAACTCTTGCCAATTCAATCCCCACTGATTTGCTCATTGTTTCCAATTCTGTTATAATGCATGATTAATATGTAGGGACCTCTTTACCAATACAGATCAGTTTAAGACTGTTTACACAATTGAAAATTGATGATTTTGAAGGTCTTGATTGCTATTGAGAAACAAAGAGTTGCTGAGAAAGAGGCAGAGACAAAGAAAATAATGGCCATTAGTGAAGCCGAGAAGAACGCCAATGTTAGCATGATTCTGATGCAACAGAAGCTGACTGAGAAAGACAGTTCACGGAGAGAAGCAGATATCGAGAATCAGATGTATCTTGATCGTCAAAAGAGTCTCGCGGATGCAGATTACTACCGGTAATAGCCAGTCTTTATTCTCATTTATCTTTTTCCTGAAAATAAGCAAACAAAGAACATATATAGAATAAAATGGATCCAATATTCACTTTCTGATTAATGTCTCAAGTGTACTGAAAGAAGCTGAAGCTAACAAGTTGAAGCTCACCCCTGAATTTCTCGAACTCAAATTCATCGATGCCATTGCCCGTAACACCAAAATGTTCTTTGGGGACAAGGTTTTGCGCTACTCTCTCTCATTTCTCATCTCTTATCTCTCTGTTTCGGCTGTTCTGAAGAAGGATATATCTTTACTGTGCAGGTACCTAACATGGTGTTGGATCAAAGGCTGCTTGGGAACTTCCTCAATCATTCGACAAAAGACAAATCTAGTGATGGAAACTCGGAAACGGCCACTGATTCATAGACTAGATGTTTCAATCCTCCCTCAAAACAAAACCTTGTTTTTATTATTGCATAACTTAGTAGTGAAATTTGGAAGCTTCTCTTGTGGCTACTTAGTACTGAACTTTGGAAGCTTCTCTTGTGGCTATCATCTTACTGCAACCTAATTTCCTAATAAACAAGTTTTTGTCCGGAAAGGAATCTGATTGGGACTAATAAAGCTTATTCGTGTAATACTTTAACCCGTTTTATCAGATTCAAAGGTTACAGATATTCTCCGTTTTAGTAACATGTGAAAGGAAAAGTTGATCACTTGTCAAATTCAGACTCAAAGTCCAAACATCTCTGAGCTCTTTTTTGGTCTTATTAGGCTGAAAATGCCGATGTGTCTCGAAATCCTTTATTGACATGAATTTTGATATACACATGTAACCTTCTCCACACAACCATAACAACATACATGCAGTTACATAGAAAATCTGGTTTAGATAAACCGGACAGGACTCCAGAGCGGTGGGGGAAAACCGGGTAAGAGGCAAAGCCCATAAATATCAAGAGAAAAAGAGAGTCTTTGTGTTAAAGAAGCAGAAGCAAGAAAAAGAAAGAAGATGTATGTTGTTGAGAGCAAAGCAGGAGCTATAGGATGTATGATACTCTCGTTATGTTGTTTGGGAAGTTGGCCAGCGATTTTGACTCTGTTGGAGAGGAGAGGTCGTCTTCCTCAACATACTTTTCTTGATTTCGCAACCGCTAATCTCTTGGCCGCAATCGTGATCGCGTTTTCGCTCGGCGAGGTTGGAAAAAGTACGTTTCGAACACCTGACTTCACCACTCAGCTCCCTCAGGTTTGCTCCCTTCTTGAGATTCTTGATATTTACATGAACTTGATTGGTAATCCGAGGAATTTACAATTACAGGATAACTGGCCGTCGGTATTGTTTGCGGTCGCTGGCGGCGTGCTTCTAAGCGTTGGGAATTTAGCGACTCAATACGCTTTTGCGCTTGTCGGTTTATCAGTTACTGAAGTTATAACCGCAAGCATCACCGTCGTCATTGGTATGCTTCCAACACAACATCTGCGTTTGCGTTACATCTTTAAAACATAAAACATTTTCAGCTTTTTTATAAAATAATTCTTCGAAAATGAAAACGCTAAACTCAAACGAATGCATTTGGTGTTTAGAATAGCCTTTACAACTAAAAAAATGAAGTTTGGGAAAAATTACACCAAACGAAATCGCAAACGAACAATAGTTATTTTGTTTTGTAATGAATCAAATCGCTTATGCTGCTTCGGTTTCTTGCTTGTCACGGTGAGTTTTATAGGGACGACGTTAAATTATTTCTTGGACGACAAGATTAACAAAGCCGAGATCCTTTTCCCCGGAGTCGGTTGCTTCTTGATCGCCGTTTTCCTCGGCGCTGCGGTTCACTCTTCTAACGCAGCTGATGTCAAAGCGAAACTCGAGTCTTTACCTAGCGAGTTTAAAGCTGGGACACAGTATGATGTTGCTCTTTCTTCGCCATTGTTCCATGTTTTCAAAGCGTGTTCTGTTTTAACTATGACCTAACCTTTCACAGAGATTTCTATTCTTCCATTAAAAAAGGTGAAGACAGCCCTGAAAAAGGTAAAAGCCTATATATAGTTTATGAGATCTTTTCAAATAAGGATGGGATCTTTTGGTGGGATTTTTTATCAAAGTTTGGATCTTTTGATGAAATTGTGATCAAAGTTATGATCTTTTCTTATGTTTGTTGTTACCCTTAACAGAGAAAACCGACGTCGAGTCTCAAGAGAAACCAGCTGAGAAGGCGAAAGCAGGGACTGCAGGATTCTTTGTAGAGCTAGAGAACAAAAGGGCAATCAAGGTTCAATTACAATGACCAAAGAGAAAAACACCCGAAACTCCCGAACTCAAAGTTCGAAACTTTTTTGTTGCAAAGATTACATAGCAAAAGGAGAGTATATTACTACTCGGTGTTTAAAACCTCGGTCATTCGCAGGTCTTTGGAAAGAGCATAATGATCGGACTATTCATAACGCTTTTCGCGGGAATCTGCCTCTCTCTGTTCTCTCCTGCATTCAATTTAGCAACAAACGATCAGTGGAGCACATTGCCAAAAGGCGTACCTAAGCTCGTTGTCTACACCGCCTTTTTCTACTTCTCGATCGCGGGTTTTCTCATCGCTCTGATTCTTAACCTCATCTTTCTTTACCGGCATATGGTAGGCTTAGCGAGATCATCACTTAAGAAGTATATAAATGACTCTAAAGGTAGAGGTTGGGCTGTTTTTGCCGGCTTCTTGTGTGGGTTTGGTAACGGTTTGCAGTTCATGGGAGGTCAAGCCGCTGGATATGCGGCTGCAGACTCTGTCCAAGTTAGTTTTTATCTCTCGATTTCGCATTCTTCATATCGACTGATCTCAAGTTTGCATTTTGATTTTGAGTATATGAGCTCTGTTTTTTGGTTTAGGCGCTTCCTCTTGTAAGCACGTTTTGGGGTATAATTTTGTTTGGAGAGTATCGGAGATCGTCGAGAAGAACATATGTGCTTCTAGTTAGCATGTTGGTCATGTTTGTGGCGGCCGTGGCGATTCTCATGGCGTCTTCTGGTCACCGGAAATTATGAGCTTTTCTTAGTTCTATTATATTGAGCTTGTGTATTATGATGCATACAATAAAATCCAATGTTTTCGAGGTTTTTTATTTTTATTTTCTAATTAAATGGGAAAAATTAGGGAAATTGAAAATAAAGGACACTTCATCTATAATTTTGTGCCTCTACATCTTAAATTTTGTAGGAACAATTGTGCCTAAAATACCCTCAAAGTCAGGGAAATTGCTTATTTTATTCTTTAACTATTTGTAATCGACATAAATAATCTTTAATTATTGTGATTGCAGAACAATTCTCCAACTCAACGTTGATCACGCAAAATTAGGATTAATATAGTCAACCGTTAACTGAGTAAATGGAGGACGTTACATAATTTTCGTTGGTTTTTATGAATCTAATTTTGTAAAATCAACGTAAACTTGAGGTATTAATTTACCAACTTAAAAGTTGAAACATTAATATGTACAATTATTAAACTTTATGAATTAAATAATCTGAATTTTAAAAATATACCCATCATTATTAAAGTTTATTCATAACAACGGTAAAAATTATTACGTGGTACTAAAAACTATTGAATGTGAAAAAATCAAATAAACTATATATAGTTCTGGTCTAATGAAAATGATGGTCTGAATCGAGAAAAAAATGTGGCAAATTGTAAACAACAAATTTCGTATAAACCTGAGTGTAGAACAATTCCCCAACTCAACGTTGACCACACAAAATTAGGATTAATATAGTTAACTGTTAACTGAGTAAACAGAGGACGTTACATAAACCTCGTTGACTTTTTATCAGTCCAATTATGCAAAGTCAACGTAAACTTGATGAATTAATTTGCCAACTTAAAGATGGTTAATTATGTGATTCAAACCAAAAAATTTTAATTGTAAAACAATACTTTAAAACATAAAATTTGTGGTCTAAAAATTATAAATCTAAAATAAAAAATGTGCTTCAGAAAAAATTAAAAAAATAGGTCGTCTTAAGCGATGGCCTATCCCGCATTTCATACTGCTCGAGTCCGACTATATACATCTATAAAAGTATGGTGGTAAGATCCAATTAATTTGGGTTTTCATGCATGAACAATGGAAAATCAACTAAGAATACTTTATTAATAACGTAAAATACAAAAAAAAACTTTCTGTAACTATAAAAAGTTATCGGTTAAGTTCTTATATAGCTGTATATAGTTGAATTGATTTATTTTTTCAAATTTAATAGTTTTTAATGTTACAAGACAATTCTTAAAATTGTTATTCATAACTTTAATAGTTTTTCACGTTCAATAATTCTTAGTGCCATGTAATAATTCTTACCGTTGTTATGAATAAACTTTAACAATTATGTGTATATTTTTTAAATTCAAATCATTTCATTCCTCAAGTTTTATAAGTTTACAGATTAATTCTTCAACTTTTAAGTTGGAAAATTAATTCATCAAGTTTACGTTGACTTTGCAAAATTTGTCTCATAAAAAGTCAACGAGATTTAATTGTAACGTCCTCCGTTTACCCAGTTAACGGTTGACTAGATTAATCCCAATTTTGCATGGTCAACGTTGAGTTGAGAAATTATTTTGCAATCATAATAGTTGAGAATTATTTATGCTGATTGCAAATAGTTGAGGAATAAAATAAGCAATTTTTCCTTAAAGTCATATATCTCTATAATATTATTTAAGAAGACATTTTTAAAAGTGAAATTTGTTTTGTAAGTTATTACATGAAATGCCATTAAAAATAACAAAAAATAATTGAAATAGGAAATGATATAATAGTCTTTTAAAATTATTGATTAGAATATGGAAATTATATATTTTGAATTAAAAAGGTTATTTATTATATAATTTATTCATTATTTTTATACAATATATTTTAAAATAATAATCAATTCATATATATTAAAAAAAAAAATCTATTCAAAATTTTGCTATATTTTTTACTACAATTTATTATATTTTATTTGAATATATATCAAAACAAAA
>PKML01069292.1:9437-27731 GCA_002933935.1 Eutrema yunnanense | reverse complement strand
GAGTATATAGATTAAGACCATGAGAATGCATTTCGAACCCCTAGGCGAGACAATTAATGTTCAAATTAGGTTCAAATAAATAGAGTTGGAATCAAATCACAACGAGCTTCATCCTAATCAAAGACATTCAAGCCAAGAGATCAAAGCATGGATTTTCCAAATTTTCAAAGCGGTTCAAGCATCATAACATGTTTAGCAAGGGCAACGTTTTCAAAGTTCAAGTGTTTAATCATTGTCCCCTATGCATATGAATGCATCCTAAATGCTTCTAGACTCAATCCTAAATTGGAGATGGGACTATGCGAACTACATGATTCTTTTTGGATTTTTGAAAATTTTCGATTTTTTTTTTGGTTTTTCTATGCATTAGAATATGTACAATGCAAGACTCAAAAATATAAAATAAGACAAAGAAAATGACGTTAAATGACAAAGACCTCTCCCCCGGACTTAATTCACACCGTCTCGGTGTGAAACGAGTCCAAAGAAGAGTAAAAATAAAAATCAAAAAGTATGTACAAGGTGTTAAGTGAGGTACCTTGGAGTTGTGGAGATGAAGAGCTTTAGCATTCCCTTGACTGGGCTCGCGATCGGTTATAACCGATTCGGAAAACCGATTGTTGAAGATTTTGGTCGGTTATAACCGATCGACGAAACCGATCGCTGAAGACGATTTTTTTTCTTCATAACAAGTCGCATATTTGTGACCGATCGGCAAAACCGATCTCTCAACATTCCGATCGGTTATAACCGATCGGTGTAACCGATCCAGCTTGTCCGTTTTTTTGATTTTTTTAACTTCGATTCCGGACGTTCTCCTGCGAATCCCGACGTCTTTTAAACCTGAAGAGACACAAAAACAAAGATAAATTCAAACTTAAATCACACATTTAAACATATTAACAAAGGATAACATGGGATTGCCTCCCAAGTGCGTTTGTTTTAAGTCGCTAGCCTTGACTTTGTTGACGCCTCATGCGTTTTGGGGGTCGTTAAGAGGAATCGTGGCTTGTTCCTCGATCATAACGTCTGCCAAGTATGGCTTGCAATGCTGTCCATTCACCGTAAAGTCTTCCCCGGAATTGTTGCACAGTTCTATCGTTCCGTATGGGTGGACTTATTTGATCGTAAACGGTCCCGACCATCTCGATTTCAATTTCCCGGGAAACAACCTCAACCTTGAGTTGAAAAGTAGGACTTGGTCCCCGGTTTTAAATTCTTTCTTCAGGATTTTTTTGTCGTGGAAGGTCTTTGTCCGCTCCTTATAAATCCTCGAGCTCTCATAAGCTCCTTGTCGGACTTCCTCAAGCTCCTCCAACTGTACCAAACGTTTCTTGGAGGCAGTTTTGATGTCAAAGTTGAGTAGTTTGGTTGCCCACAACGCCTTGTATTCCATCTCCATAGGAAGGTGGCAAGATTTCCCGTAAATCAAGCCGTTCGATACTCCCATAGAGCGTCGTCTAGCTTGGTGGACCAATCTTTCCTCGTTTTTCCAACCGTCTTCTCCAAAATTTCGTTGATTTGACGGTTTGATACTTCAACTTGACCAGATGTTTGAGGATGATAAGGTGTAGCTACCTTATGCTTAACGCCATGTATCTTCAAGAGCCCCTCAAATACTTTGTTGATGAAGCGGCTTCCGCCATCGCTTATGACCACAAATGATCAGCTACTCCATTCTCAATCCCCTTTTTGTCTTTGATCTCAAGGTCAAACTCTTGTAGGAGAAGAATCCACCTCAACAATCTCGGTTTGGCGTCTTTCTTAGCCAGCATATATCTTAATGCAGCATGGTCAGTGTACACAATGACTTTCGAACCCACCAAATAAGATCGGAACTTCTCGAAGGAATAGACAATCGCCAAGAGTTCCTTCTCCGTTGTTGCATATTTTACATGAGCATCGTCTAGAGTCCGACTCGCGTAATAGATGACATGGAGCTTTTTATCCTTCTTCAGTCCCAGTACAGCTCCGACAGCGTAGTCACTTGCATCGCACATCACTTCAAACGGAAAGTTCCAATCAGGTGGCTGTACAATTGGTGCACTCACCAAAGCATTTTTCAGCTTCACAAAAGCTTCATGGCATTCCTCATCAAAGACAAAGTCAGCATCTTTGCATAAGAGCCTTGTGAGGGGTCTTGCGATTTTCGAGAACTCTTTTATGAATCTCCTGTAGAACCCAGCATGTCCCAAGAAGTTTCGGATTCACTTGACCGTTGATGGAGGTTCTAAAGTCATCATAACCTCAATCTTTGCTTTGTCGACTTCGATCCCACTTTCAGAAATGCGATGCCCGAGAACAATTCCGTTCTTCACCATGAAATGGCATTTTTTGCCAATTCAGAACGAGATTTGTGTCTTCACATCTTTTGAGCACCCTGCACAAATTAGAAAGACAACCACCAAACGAAGAACCATATACAGAGAAATCATCCATAAACACTTCCATTATATCCTCAATGTAATCCGAGAAGAAAGACATCATACACCTTTGAAAAGTCGCGGGTGCATTACACAAACCAAAAGGCATCCTTCGATAAGCAAAAGTACCATATGGGCAAGTGAAAGTCGTCTTCTCTTGACACTCGGGTGTATTGGTATTTGAAAGAAACCCGAGTAACCATCGAGGAAGCAATAATATGAATGATTTGCAAGTCTTTCAAGCATTTGATCAATGAATGGTAAAGGAAAATGATCTTTCCTAGTTGAGGAATTCAATTTCCTATAGTCAATGCATACTCTATGGCCTCTGATGGTTCTAGTTGGGATCAATTGGTCTTTTTCATTTTTGATTACGGTCATTCCTCCTTTCTTTGGAACTACATGAATCGGGGAGATCCAAGTACTATCCGAGATTGGATATATCACTCCCGCTTCAAGTAGTTTCAAAATTTCCTTTTTTCATACTTCTTTCAAGTTTGGGTTCAACCTTCTTTGGTGTTCAATTGAAGCTTTAGATTCATCCTCTAAATGAATTCTATGCATGCACAATGACGGAGAAATTCCTTTTATATCTTTCAGAGAATATCCTATATCCTTTCTATACTTTCTCAATTCAGTCAAAAGCATATATGTTTCCTCATCACTCAATGCATCATTTATGATTACATGATAAGAAGAGTTCGGTCCAAGAAACGCGTACCTTAGACCGTTGGGCAGCGGTTTGAGCTGAAGTTGTGGAGCGTCAAGTTCAATCCAATCATCCTCCACACTAGACTTACCATTGCTAGTGTCTTCTTTTTCCTTGGCTTCTACATTTTCGCCTATCTCCGAGAAGTATGCTTCTTTATTCCATGGCAGATGAGAGTCTAGAATTCTCTCATATTCGATCGCCTCTTCGTTCACAAGCTTACATTCCTCGCTGTTTTGTGTGAGGGCTACTTCTAGGGCGTCTTCCATACTCAACTCCGCCAAGTACTCATCAACCATGTCATCTAAGGTCTCTATGTAGAAAACCCTTCCTTCTACGGTTTGTTTCTTCATCACTTCCATTATGTTGAATTTCAGAACGAGATCTCCCAAGTGCAGATCGATCATGCCCTTCTTAACGTCAATAATGGCACCAACGGTTGCTAAGAAAGGTCTTCCCAAGATTATGGGATCCGATGGTTCTTCATCCATCTCTAGCACCACGAAATCTGTAGGGATAATACTGTCCCCAACTTTCAATGGCAAGTCTTCAAGAATCCCGATTGGAAATCGAATTGTTCTATCCGCTAAGACTAGCGAAATTCTGGTCTTCTTGAAGTTTGTGTATCCTAACCTCTTAGAAACCTTCAATGGCATGAGGCTCACGCTTGCACCAAGATCGACCAAGCATTTCCCAAAGGACAAAGTTCCTAATGTGCAAGGTAGCGTGAAGCTGCCCGGATCTTTAAGCTTCTTAGGCAAATTGTTTTGGATTATGGCGCTACACTCGTGGTTAATCACTACCATGGCTTCTTCAAGCTGCCTTCTTTTGGTCATAACGTCCTTGAGGAATTTGTTGTAAGTTGGGCATTCGAGCATAAGATCAGCAAATGCTATAGTAACTTGAACCGTTTTCATGATCTTCTTGAATTTCTCGAATTGTTTGTCCATGATTTGCCTTTTGAATCTTCCGGGAAATGGGATTTTTGGCTCGTATGGTGGAAGAATGAAATCCACTTTCTTTTTAATGACTCCAGATGATCCTCCTTCATTCTTCTTCTTCTGATCCTCAGAGATTGGATCATTCGAAACATCGTTTCCGTCATTCTGATCTGGGATCGGTCTCCGCGATCGGTTAGTAACCGGTCCAGTGTTGGCGATCAGTTTGTAACCGATCGGAGTAACCGATCTGGACTGGTCGATTTCATCTCGTAACAGATCGCATTTTGCTGACCGATCGGAGTAACCGATTCCTTCAAATTCTGATCGGTTATAACCGATCGGCGTGACTGATCCAGGGCTCTGTTCTTGCGGATTTTCAGCTACTTCTTCAAATCCGTCTTGACTTGGTTCCTCTGGTTCTACCATGACTTGTTCCCTTGTTGGTAGCTCAGTTCCGCTCCTTAATGTGATCGCTTGGCAATATTCTTTTGGATTGGTCTCGGGTTTTCCGGGCAAAACTCCGCTCGGTCCTTTCGATGTTGAGGCAACTTGAGCGATCTGGTTGTCTAAGCCCTTAACATGTTTTGACAGGTGCTCAAATTTGGCATTCAAATCCATGTATACACCGTCGACCTTGTTGTTGATATATATCATCTTCTTGGTAAGTTCAACTTGCCCCTTAGCTTATCCTTCCAAAATTTGTTTGAGCATACTTTGCACATCACCTTGTGTTTCCTTGTTTGGTGAATTCTCTTGGTTTGGGAAGTTGCTTGGCTTCGGTTGATAGCCCTGCTGGTAGTTCGAGTTGTAGTTTCTTTGGTTTCCTTGATTTGTTTGAAAATTTCCTTGGTTTCCTTGAAAACCGCCTTGGCTAGATTTGAAGCCTCCTTGGTTGAATGTTTTGGGTTGGAATCCTTGCTGGTTCTATGGAGGGTAGATCTGGTCTTGGGGGTTCTCCACGTTGTTGCTTCTATAAGACAAGTTGGGATGATTCCGATAATTTTGATTGAACCCTCCTCGGTTACCTTGGTATCCTCCTTGGTTCCCAATGTAATTCACTTCGTCTTGAAGTTCTTCATTCCCCTCTTGTCCTACGTCTTGGTACCCTCCTTGGCCTCCATACTCTCCCACATAGTTAACTGATCTTTGGATCGCAAGCAGAACCTTGTCCAACTTATCGCTCAAGTTTTTGAACCTTTGATCGTCATACCTTGCATCTCTCACCGTTCAGACATAGTCACCTCCATAGCCTTGATCACTTTGAGCTAGATTCTCAACTAGTATCTCTCCATTAACGACGTCTTGGCTAGCAAAACTTCCATTGCTTGCCGTGTTCAAAGCTAGTTGGTATTTCTCTAGAACCCCTCGGTGTAGGATTCCCAAAAGTGCTTCTTTGGATACTCCGTGGTGAGGACATGCCCTTGTGTACCCCTTTAATCTCTCCCACGCTTCATAAAACGACTCATTGACTCCTTGCTTGAAGCTTGTGATGTTGTTTCTCAGCTTTGCGGTCTTTTGCCTCGAGAAAAACTTCGCCAAGAATTGCTTCTTGCATTCCTCCCAAGTTGGTACGGTGGTAGTAATCACACCTTTCTCCCATTGAGCAGCCTTATCTCCCAAAGAGAATGGGAAGAGAGTCAGCTTAACAACGTCCTCCGAAATTCCGTTCATTTTGACAGTCCCACATAAGCGGTCAAATTGATCATTGTGATCAATCGGATTCTCCATCGGCAGGCCATGGAAATTAGCGTTTTGCACCATGTTGATAAGGCTCGATTTGATTTCGAAGTTGTTGTTCACAAATGGTGGTGGCCTTATCCCAGTTAGAACCCCTTGTGTAGTGGGTTCATCGAAGGCACCAATCCTTTGTGGCTGTCTAGGAGGGTGGACAGGCTGCCTCGGGTCTAAGCCCACTCCTTGGACTTCGTCTAGTGGTGGTGGCGGTTGGTTTTCTCCTTGGGGAGGAGGATCATTTTGCTGAGCTTCCATACCTAAACGCCTACGTGCTCAGCACGTTCTCTGGTTGCTCTTTGATTATCTCTTTCGAGTCTTCGAATGTCTAGCACAAGTGGTTGTAAGTTCTCTTGCCCTTGACTTCTTGTGTGCATAAACCTTCAAAAACAGAGCAAACAAAACAGAGCGGTTTAGTAACAAGTAAAGAAAAACACTTAGACTTAGATAGATTCCAAATCCTAATGGCTATTGCTAACTTCCCCGGCAACGGCGCCAAATTGATAACTAGACTTTTAACGGTCCGCACAATTACCCACTGTGCACAATGCCTCAATCTAATGGCATGTCATTGCAGCATTTTGGGATCGAATCCACAGGGAAATAAGAACAACACAATAAGAATACAAGAAACTAATCAAGCTAAGCTAAACGTTTTTTGGTTTTTGTCTAAAGAACTAATTACAATAAAACTAAAAGTAAAGAAGAGAAACAGAGAATAAGAAAAAATACTGGACACTTGAAATGATCAAAGGTAGTTTTAAAAACACAAATTCAAAGACAACAAGACACTAAACTCGATTTACTCAAGAAGACAAGATATGGATCGTAGGATATGGTATGCGATTTCGAGTATTCGATGATTTTCTTATGATGTTCCTAATCACTCAATGAGCTTATTCTATGGCAAGAAACACATACCAATAGCTTAACTCACTCTCATGATGTTAAACCCTTCATCGATACTTCAAATTATCTAATCTCTCAATTGCTACCGATTTATCAACAAGCATAAAACGTAAGTTCTTTTAAGCCAATTAATGATGCTTAGTCATGATTCTCATCTTGCTAAGCATCAAAAACATGAATAGAAATCTTCTAGACAATTACCAAACCTCTCTCAAGTGTAATCTGTCCATGTTCTAGAAATTGAGTAGCTAGTTCAATCCTAACTTTAAGACCACTTCTAAACATGAGAACTTCTATAATCTTGCTCTAAACATCAAAAGATCATCATCTACTCCTCTAAATCAACCATTCCCACAATCCATAATAAAACTACTCACACATAGTAAAAGCGCAAAACAAAACCGAACAAAAGCAAGACATAGCAAAAATAAGAAGATTGATGGAAAGAGTTTAAGAAAATCTTCACTAGAATGTTGTGGATCTTGAATCTTTCATACAAAAACAAGAGAGGAGAATGGAGAAGTAGTTGGCTTAGAACAATAAAAAGAAGCAGATCATCATGATATTTTCGTCCCTAGAGTTAATAAGAAAGATAAGAAGTGTTGAAAAATATATTACAAAAGTGGTTGGTTCCCAAAATCAAGCTGAAAATCCGGAGGCAATGTTACCGATCGCCTGTGTATTTTTCTGCCATCGGTTTCATCGATCGGTTAGTAACCGATCGAGCATGCTTTTGTCGTGGGATCGCTTTCAGCGATCGGTTGTGTTAATTCCGGTCCTCACGTTCCTTCTTCAATCTTTGCGGTTTCCTTCCGTCCGCGCTCATCCAAAACAGTCCCGAACACCTGAAAAAGGCTTTAACAAGCCAAAAAGAACACAAAAACGACCTAGGATGTCCTAAATGCAATGTGATTCGATTTGGACCTAAATGCAACATATACATATTAGAAACTATACGAAACACAAGGAAAACGAAAGAAAATATGAAACTTAAAGTGGTAAAATACACGGTTATCAACTCCCCCGGACTTGCCTTTTGCTTGTCCTCAAGCGAATAAAGGAAAGTAAGCTAAGAAGAGAGGTTTGAAGGTGGGGACTCATATCCAAAAGGGAACACATGAAACTTTCAACTCAATGTCCTTAGGTAAAAATGTCATAATGCTAAAATCGCTTCTACTCTCACGAACTTCGCCATACTTATCGCAACTTGAATCTTTTTCTCTAGCGCCTAAGACTTTAGAATCCACAAGTATTCATATCAAGCAACTCTTTAACATTCAATTAAATCTTTTCAAGTTCGGTCTCACATAAGGGAATCTAATACGTTCTCAATCGGTTTTGGTGAGAAAGGCTAGAAAGCAATGTACGAGGAGGTTCAAACTTTCCGGGTGACTTTCTCTCACAAAAACGTAATGCATGGCAATTCGAAAAATCAAGGAAGGAATAGAACAAAGACGTATCAAAGATTATCTTCCGTCCTATCCTAGCTTTCTAATCTCTCGTCTCAAGCTCATTGCCTCGAAATCTCTTATCCCGTAAATAAAACCGTAGGCTTTTTTTTTTTTTTTTGCTAGATATACACATTGTTCACAACCTCATTTCTTTTCTTTTGTTAACACTCTAGGGGAATTTCTCTTCTTAGTCTAAACCCTTATTCTCTTTTTTTTTTTATATATATCGAGAGTTTAGACAACTTTAGATACACGGTTTTTCCTAGAGTTTCTCGCTTTCTTTTCTTTTTCTTTTTACACCTTAGGCTCTTTCTTTAGCCTACACCCGATTTTCTCTCACCATCTCCCTTTTTTCACTCACCATTCATTCCAACTTATCTTAACCATTCTATCTATCAAATCCCAAGTCATTTATCTAAGGAAGATAAGCCTTGTCGTTCCTTTCTCTTACAAGATTTTTCAATTGTATGCACTTTCAAGAAAAAGGCCTCACTCACAAATAACATGGGTTTGAAACAATTGGCTTAGGTGATGAGGTGGGGAACTATCCTAAAGATGAAGATAGCTACTCGAATTAGCACAAGAGTGGTAAAATGGATAAGAAAATTCGAGTATATAGATTAAGACCATGAGAATGCATTTCGAACCCCTAGGCGAGACAATTAATGTTCAAATTAGGTTCAAATAAATAGAGTTGGAATCAAATCACAACGAGCTTCATCCTAATCAAAGACATTCAAGCCAAGAGATCAAAGCATGGATTTTCCAAATTTTCAAAGCGGTTCAAGCATCATAACATGTTTAGCAAGGGCAACGTTTTCAAAGTTCAAGTGTTTAATCATTGTCCCTTATGCATATGAATGCATCCTAAATGCTTCTAGACTCAATCCTAAATTGGAGATGGGACTATGCGAACTACATGATTATTTTTGGATTTTTGAAAATTTTCGATTTTTTTTTTGGTTTTTCTATGCAATAGAATATGTACAATGCAAGACTCAAAAATATAAAATAAGACAAAGAAAATGACGTTAAATGACAAAGACCGCTCCCCCGGACTTAATTCACACCGTCTCGGTGTGAAACTAGTCCAAAGAAGAATAAAAATAAAAATCAAAAAGTATGTACAAGGTGTTAAGTGAGGTACCTTGGAGTTGTGGAGATGAAGAGCTTTAGCATTCCCTTGACTGGGCTCGCGATCGGTTATAACCGATTCGGAAAACCGATTGCTGAAGATTTTGATCGGTTATAACCGATCGACGAAACCGATCGCTGAAGACGATTTTTTTCTTCATAACAAGTCGCATATTTGTGACCGATCGACAAAACCGATCTCTCAACATTCCGATCGGTGTAACCGATTCAGCTTGTCCAGTATTGTGATTTTTTTTAACTTCGATTCCGGACGTTCTCCTGCGAATCCCGACGTCTTTTAAAACTGAAGACACACAAAAACAAAGATAAATTCAAACTTAAATCACACATATAAACATATTAACAAAGGATAACATGGGATTGCCTCCCAAGTGCGCTTGTTTTAAGTCGCTAGCCCTGACTTTGTTGACGCCTCATGCGTTTTGGGGGTCGGAAAGAGGAATCGTGGCTTGTTCCTCGATCATAACGTCTGCCAAGTATGGCTTGCAACACTGTCCATTCACCGTAAAGTCTTCCCCGGAATTGTTGCACAGTTCTATCGTTCCGTAGGGGTGGACTTCTTTGATCGTAAACGGTCCCGACCATCTCGATTTCAATTTCCCGGGAAACAACCTCAACCTTGAGTTGAAAAGTAGGACTTGGTCCCCGGTTTTAAATTCTCTCTTCATGATTTTTTTTGTCGTGGAAGGTCTTTGTCCGCTCCTTATAAATCCTCGAGCTCTCATAAGCTCCTTGTCGGACTTCCTCAAGCTCCTCCAACTGTACCAAACGCTTCTTGGAGGCAGTTTTGATGTCAAAGTTGAGTAGTTTGGTTGCCCACAACGCCTTGTATTCCATCTCCATAGGAAGGTGGCAAGATTTCCCGTAAATCAAGTTGAACGGAGTTGTTCCAATCAGGGTTTTGTATGCCGTTCGATACGCCCATAGAGCGTCGTCTAGCTTGGTGGACCAATCTTTCCTTGATTTTCCAACCGTCTTCTCCAAAATTTCCTTGATTTGACGATTTAATACTTCAACTTGACCAGATGTTAGAGGATGATAAGGTGTAGCTACCTTATGCTTAACGCCATGTCTCTTCAAGAGCCCCTCGAATACTTTGTTGATGAAGTGGCTTCCGCCAACGCTTATGACCACACGTGGAACTCCGAATCTTGGAAATATGATGCTCTTAAACAGCTTCTCCACGACCTTAGCATCATTTGTTGGACTCGCTATGGCTTCCACCCATTTTGATACATAGTCAACCGCTACGAGAATGTATTGGTTGCCATACGAGGACGGGAATGGTCCCATGAAATCTATGCCCCATACGTCAAACACTTCCACTTCGAGGATCGGGTTTTGAGGCATCTCGTTCCTCTTGCTTATGTTGCCCATCCTCTGGCATGCATCACATTTAGATATGAAATCATAAGCATCCTTGAACATTGTAGGCCACCAAAATCCAGCTTGTAGAGCTTTTTGGACAGTCTTGAATGTTGCAAAGTGTCCTCCATAATCCGATCCGTGACAACTAAACAGAACCCCGGAAGTCTCGATCTTCTTCTGAAATGTACCTCCTATAGAGCCCATCGTTGCAACGCCTATAGAGATATGGCTCGTCCCAAAAGTAATGTCGGACATGTTTGTAAAAATATTTCTTTGAGTACCCTTGGAGATTTGGTGGTTCTTTCTCGATTGTCAAGAAGTTGACAAAATCTGCATACCAAGGCGAGCTATCCTCCATGGCGTTCGTCGACAGAATTTCTTTCATCAGAGAATCTGCCACGTGCAAAACTCGAATCAAGTTTACTTGCTCTTCGGGTAATGAGTCATCGATGGGAATTGTTTCCTCGTTTCTCATTCTCGACAAATGATCAGCTACTCCATTTTCAATCCCTTTTTTGTCTTTGATCTCAAGGTCGAACTCTTGTAGGAGAAGAATCCACCTCAACAATCTCGGTTTGGCGTCTTTCTTAGCCATCATATATCTTAATGCAGCATGGTCAGTGTGCACAATGACTTTCGAACCCACCAAATAAGATCGTAACTTCTCAAAGGAATAGACAATCGCCAAGAGTTACTTCTCCGTTGTTGCATATTTTACTTGAGCATCGTTTAGAGTCCGACTCGCGTAATAGATCACATGGAGCTTTTTATCCTTCTTCTGTCCCAGTACAGCTCCGACAGCGTAGTCACTTGCATCGCACATCACTTCAAACGGTAAGTTCCAATCAGGTGGTTGTACAATTGGTGCACTCACCAAAGCATTTTTCAGCTTCACAAAAGCTTCATGGCATTCCTCATCAAAGACAAAGTCAGCATCTTTGCATAAGAGCCTTGTGAGCGGTCTTGCGATTTTCGAGAAATCTTCTATGTGTCTCCTGTAGAACCCAGCATGTCCCAAGAAGCTTCGGATTCCCTTGACCGTTGATGGAGGTTCTAAAGTCATCATAACCTCAATCTTTGCTTTGTCGACTTCGATCCCACTTTCAGAAATGTGATGCCCGAGAACAATTCCGTTCTTCACCATGAAATGGCATTTTTCCCAATTCAGAACGAGATTTGTGTCTTCACATCTTTTGAGCACCCTGCACAAATTAGAAAGACAACCACCAAACGAAGAACCATATACAGAGAAATCATCCATAAACACTTCCATTATATCCTCAATGTAATCCGAGAAGATAGACATCATACACCTTTGAAAAGTCGCGGGTGCATTACACAAACCAAAAGGCATCCTTCGATAAGCAAAGGTACCATATGGGCAAGTGAAAGTCGTCTTCTATTGATCACTCGGGTGTATTGGTATTTGAAAGAAACCCGAGTAACCATCGAGGAAGCAATAATATGAATGA
The DNA here is from genome assembly GCA_002933935.1 of Eutrema yunnanense. Lineage (NCBI taxonomy): Eukaryota > Viridiplantae > Streptophyta > Magnoliopsida > Brassicales > Brassicaceae > Eutrema > Eutrema yunnanense. The sequence continues at coordinate 15,572 of PKML01069292.1, read as the reverse complement.
TTTGCAAGTCTTTCAAGCATTTGATCAATGAATGGTAAAGGAAAATGATCTTTCCTAGTTGAGGAATTCAATTTCCTATAGTCAATGCATACTATATGGCCTCTGATGGTTCTAGTTGGGATCAATTGGTCTTTTTCATTTTTGATTACGGTCATTCCTCCTTTCTTTGGAACTACATGAATCGGGGAGATCCAAGTACTATCCGAGATTGGATATATCACTCCCGCTTCAAGTAGTTTCAAAATTTCCTTTTTTACTACTTCTTTCAAGTTTGGGTTCAACCTTCTTTGGTGTTCAATTGAAGCTTTAGATTCATCCTCTAAATGAATTCTATGCATGCACAATGACGGAGAAATTCCTTTTATATCTTTCAGAGAATATCCTATAGCCTTTCTATACTTTCTCAATTCAGTCAAAAGCATAGATGTTTCCTCATCACTCAATGCATCATTTATGATTACAGGATAAGAAGAGTTCGGTCCAAGAAACGCGTACCTTAGACCGTTGGGCAGCGGTTTGAGCTGAAGTTGCGGAGCGCCAAGTTTGCTCCAATCATCCTCCACACTAGACTTACCATTGCTAGTGTCTTCTTTTTCATTGGCTTCTACGTTTTCGCCTATCTCCGAGAAGTATGCTTCTTTATTCCATGGCAGATGAGAGTCCAGAATTCTCTCATATTCGATCGCCTCTTCGTTCACAAGCTTACATTCCTCGCTGTTTTGTGTGAGGGCTACTTCTAGGGCGTCTTCCATGCTCAACTCCGCCAAGTACTCATCAACCATGTCATCTACGATCTCTATGTAGAAAACCCTTCCTTCTATGGTTGGTTTCTTCATCACTTCCATTATGTTGAATTTCAGAACGAGATCTCCCAAGTGCAGATCGATCATGCCCTTCTTAACGTCAATAATGGCACCAGCGGTTGCTAAGAAAGGTCTTCCCAAGATTATGGGATCCGATGGTTCTTCATCCATCTCAAGCACCATGAAATCTGTAGGGATAATACTATCCCCAACTTTCAATGGCAAGTCTTCAAGAGTCCCGATTGGAAATCGAATTGTTCTATCCGCTAAGACTAGTGAAATTCTGGTCTTCTTGAAGTTTGTGTATCCTAACCTCTTAGAAACCGACAATGGCATGAGGCTCACGCTTGCACCAAGATCGACCAAGTATTTCCCAAAGGACAAAGGTCCTAATGTGCAAGGTAGCGTGAAGCTGCCCGGATCTTTAAGCTTCTTAGGCAAATTGTTTTGGATTATGGCGCTACACTCGTGGTTAATCACTACCATGGCTTCTTCAAGCTGCCTTCTTTTGGTCATAACGTCCTTGAGGAGTTTGTTGTACGTTGGGCATTCGAGCATAAGATCAGCAAATGCTATAGTAACTTGAACCGTTTTCATGATATTCTTGAATTTCTCGAATTGTTTGTCCATGATTTGCCTTTTGAATCTTCCGTGAAATTGGATTTTTGGCTCGTATGGTGGAAGAATGAAATCCACTTTCTTTTTAATGACTCCAGATGATCCTCCTTCATTCTTCTTCTTCTGATCCTCAGAGATTGGATCATTCGAAACATAGTTTCTGTCATTCTGGTCTGGGATCGGTCTCCGCGATCGGTTAGTAACCGGTCCAGTGGTGGCGATCGGTTTGTAACCGATCGGAGTAACTGATCTGGACTGGTCGATTTCATCTCGTAACAGATCGCATTTTGATGACCGATCGGAGTAACCGATTCCTTCAAATTCTGATCGGTTATAACCAATCGGCGTGACTGATCCAGGGCTCTGTTCTTTTGGATTTTCAGCTACTTTTTCAAATCCGTCTTGACTTGGTTCCTATTGTTCTACCACGACTTGTTCCCTTGTTGGTAGCTCAGTTCCGCTCCTTAATGTGATCGCTTGGCAATATTCTTTTGGATTGGTCTCGGGTTTTCCGGGCAAAACTCCGCTCGGTCCTTTCGATGTTGAGGCAACTTGAGCGATATGGTTGTCTAAGCCCTTAACATGTTTTGACAGGTGCTCAAATTTGGCATTCAGATCCATGTATACACCGTCGACCTTGTTGTTGATATCTATCATCTTCTTGGTAAGTTCAACTTGCCCCTTAGCTTGTCCTTCCAAAATTTGTTTGAGCATACTTTGCACATCACCTTGTGTTTCCTTGTTTGGTGAATTCTCTTGGTTTGGGAAGTTGCTTGGCTTCGGTTGATAGCCTTGCTGGTAGTTCGAGTTGTAGTTTCTTTGGTTTCCTTGATTCGTTTGAAAATTTCCTCACTACAAGAAAAAACAGTTTTTGTGACTACCATTTGCGACTACTTTTTTAGTCGCAAAAAAGAGAGACAATATTGTGACTGATTTGCGACTAATAAGCGACTACCCATAAAGCAGATGCACAATAGTCCCAAATTACCGATTAAAAAAATTAGTCAGATAAGAGTCGCTTATTTGCGACTGTTTAAGGACTTGCAAAAATATTCCCAAATTTGTGACTGGTTTGCTTCGGTTTAGCAACTCCACTCAATTTTTTTAAATAAACATCAAATAATATTCAAAAAATTCTAAACCCTAAACCATCAAATAATATACAAAAAAAATCTATGCTTACAATTTTTTAAAATATTATAATTATATAAACCTAAATTATAAACCCTAAACCTCTAACCCTTAAACATAAAATCTAATTCTTAAATTGTAAAATATAAATCTTAAATCATAAACCTATAACCCTTAATCATAAACCTCTAACCATTAATCATAAACCTCTAACCCTTGATAATAAACTCTAAATCTAAAACCCAGTTTTTGTGACTACTTTGAGACTAATTTTTAATAGTAGTCACAAAATAGTCCCAAATTTGGGACTCATTTGCAACTGCACTTGATTTTTTTTTTTTTAGAAATCAATAAATTCTAAACTCAAACCACAAACCCTTAATCATAAACTTGATCTAAATCTTAAATTATAAACTAGATCTTACAAATAAACATCAAATAATATACAAAAAAATTCAACACTTACAATTTTTTTTAATATGATCATTGTATAAATCCTAAATTTTAAACCCGAAACATCTAACCCTTAATCATAAACTCTAAATCTTAAATTGTAAACTAGATCTTACATATAAACATCATATAATAAACAAAATATATAACACTTACAAAAATTTCAATCTAATCATAACATCTACTAAGTGTTACATGTGTTTTATAAGGAATGATTTTGAAAGATAAAAATTATCTCAAAATTTATTTATTTATAAGTTTTAACATATTTTTGAACAGCTATATACACAAAATCATTGTAAAGTCATATTCAAACTTTCTAGGTTTTTAAAGTTTAGGGTTTAGGGTAAAAAAAATTAATTGTCACAAAATAGTCCCAAATTTACGACCGTTTAGCAACCCCAGTCGATTTTTTTTATAGTAGTCACAAAATAGTCCCAAATTTGTGACTAATTTGCGACTATATAAAAAAAATAATGAAAATTTCTCATTGGCTAATTCATTTAGACAAGGATTGAGATCATCCACCGTTGATTGATTTAATCCAACGGTGGAGGATTTAAACTGTTTTATTTATTATTTATTTTAATTAATTTTTTTCTTTCCTTTGTTTTCTCTCTCTCTTTACCACGATTCTCTTCTTCTTCTTTCTTCTTCTTTGTCTTCTTCTTCTTCCTTCCTTCTCTTCCTTTTTAATTCGTGAGTTGATCTAACTCCTTTTTTTTGCAGATCCAGCCGCTGTCGGAATTTGTCGCCGAGACAAGGGCGTCGGAATTTGTTGCCGTGAAGCTTCTTCTCGGAGGAGGATGAGGAGGCGGCGGCTTCATCTCGGAGAAGAAAGAGGAGGCAGCGGCTTCATCTCGGAGAAGGAGGATGATGCGGCAGCTTCATCTCGGAGAAGCTTCATCTCGGCTTCATCTCCTCTTTCCAGATCCAGCCGCCGGCGAAGGAGAGGATGGAGTAGAGGATGGAGACCCACGTGGATGAAGAAGAGGATGGAGAAGAGGATGAAGAAGAGGATGAAGAAGAGGAGGGAGAAGATGAAGCTCCGATCACCGGCGAAGAAGACCACCGGCGAAGATCTGTTTTCTCCGATCTGTTTTCTTTTATTATTTAATTTTTTTTTCATTTTTTGTAATGAATTAATTCAATAAATAATTTTTTTTTGTTTTTGTTTTATTTTTTATTTATTTTTTATTTATTTTTTATTTATTTTTTTAACAAGTAGTCGCAAAATTAGTCTCTAATTTATGACTGATATTAGAGTCACATATTAGTCGCAAAATAGCGACTGTTTTGTGACTACTATATTTAGCGACCAAATATTTGTGACTAAATTTTTTAGTCACAAAATAGTCGCAAATGACTCATTTGCGACTATTTTGGGACTATTTTGGTAGTCACAAAAACTGTGTTTTCTTGTAGTGCCTTGGTTTCTTTGAAAACCGCCTTGGCTAGATTTGAAACCTCCTTGGTTGAATGTTTTGGGTTTGAATCCTTGCTGGTTCTATGGAGGGTAGATCTGGTCTTGGGGGTTCTCCACGTTGTTGCTTCTATAAGACAAGTTGGGATGATTCCGATAATTTTGATTGAACCCTCCTCGGTTACCTTGGTATCCTCCTTGGTTCCCAATGTAATTCACTTCGTCTTGAAGTTCTTCATTCCCCTCTTGTCCTACGTCTTGGTACCCTCCTTGGCCTCAATACTTGATATATCATGATTTTTGCCCTGTTTAAGCCATGATATAAGTCCCTTTTATAGAGTCTTTATAGTATTTTGGAGTCTTTTAGAGTCTTTTACAGGTCTTAGCACGTTTGGAGCACTATTGGATTTATTGAAGATTATTGGAGCAGTTTGGAGCAGAGCTAAAGATCGTGTTGCTGAGTATCTGATTTCACGGCCAGTATCGATCGATACCCCCTGGTATCGGTCGATACCCATCGCAGCAAGACACGACCCGCGAGTTTTCCAAGACTTAAAGAATTGCAAAAGTGCCCAGAAGTCTTTAATAATTACAAGAAGACCCCAAGTCGTGATTTATGTTATAAATAGGGTTTTTACAGCCACTTGTTTAGGCTATGCTTTTTATGCTTTATTCTGCTTGAGTTTAAGAGAGATTTTGGTGAGAGATACAAGTCTGATTTCCCTTCGTCCGAGATCAGATCTCAAACCTTTGTGTTCTCTTTCTGATTTTATATAGAGTATTTATTCAAACATGTTTATTAATTTAATCTCCATGTCTGAGTAGATCTCTTGTTAGGTTTGGGGATTCTCATAAGGGATTTCTTTGAATGCTAGGTTGATTAGTTATTTAGGGTTCATAATCTGAATTAGTTCTTCACCTTAGGTTGTTCTCAAAGCTAATTCTAGATTGATCACCTGGAACTTAGATTTTAGGATAATTGATTAGGCACGACAGTGCAATTAATTACATGATAGAACTAGGGTGAGCAAATTGATTATTCGCAAAGAAATTTGGTTTAATTGATTTGTGAACATATCAAACTTGAAATTAAGGCTGATTTATTCTTAGGGATTTGCAAAGAAATTCGGGATTCTGAAGTTTAGATTTAGATAGTTTTCGCAACGACAGTTGGTTAATTATACTTTAGTGATTTGAGTTCGAGAATCGTGCTTAACCTGAACCCTGATTAGTTAGTTTATTTTGCATTCATTGATCTCCTGAGAAATATCCCTGAACCTATCTTTTTCCCATTGAATTCCAATCTGTTTACTGCTAAACCTGAATTGCTTAGCTCGGCTTGATTCTATAATTTATTGAGTGATTTCTGTGGATCCTTGTGTTCGACCCCTAGCTAGACTACAACTACTGCTTTAGTACTGTTAGGGTATTAAATTGAGCATATCAATTTTGGCGCCGTTGCCGGGGATTCAATTTCACCATTAGATTGTAGCTGTCGAGTTTCGACTAATCCCGCCAGTATCGATCGATACTACCTAGTATCGGTCGATACCGAGGCGATTTTCTTTGTTGATATCGATTGATACCATCAGTATCGGTCGATACTCATCGTGACTTTGGTTACTAACGTTCTTGATCTTAGTGTTTCAGGTGCATGCCTGTTCGTGAAACCAGAAGAAACAAGACCACTCCGCTAGTCAATCTTTC
>PKML01069289.1:0-11867 GCA_002933935.1 Eutrema yunnanense | reverse complement strand
AAGTCCTGTGCCAATGGTTTCGCGCTCATGATGGAAAACAACAGAGAGAGGAGAATAGCTCTCACTGCAGCTGGTGCGGCTTCTGGGATTGCATCTGGTATGATCTAGACCCTAGCTCTTTTCTAAAACTGTTTACGCCTCTACTAAATTGATATTTACGTATTATTGGTTTGTCAATGCAGCGTAGCACCTTCACTCTAGTACTTAACATTTAGCTCTAACCGGCTGAAATTGATCAACAAATGTCCGTACTAGGTTCCTGGGTCGCTCACTCTCTTTGTCCCAGAATTTTGTATGTACTCTATAGCCTACAAATCTGATTTGTGAAGTAATGGTGTTTCTTACTATAGATGAGGGAACTAAAACAGGCACTAGCATTTCTTTGTTTTTCCCAAGCTTGAACTCAGTTCGCTGCACTTTGGCTTGTTCATGGTTAGAAATCTGATTTTACTTGATTGTTATTTCTCGTTACAGGTTTCAATGCAGCAGTGGCGGGTTGTTTCTTTGCTATTGAGACTGTGTTAAGACCTCTACGTGCGGAGAACTCGCCTCCATTTACCACTGCGATGATAATATTGGCCTCTGTTATCTCATCGACTGTGTCAAATGCGTTGCTTGGGACTCAATCAGCTTTCACAGTCCCCTCATACGACCTGAAGTCTGCTGCAGGTATGTTTATGATACTTTTAGGCTCTATTTCCGATATTTATCTGCTTCAACTAGTATTTTCTTATAAGTTTCCGAACATGTTTCCACTTGTCTCCAGAGCTCCCTCTGTACCTGATATTAGGCATGCTGTGTGGGGCCGTCAGCGTTGTTTTTTCTCGCCTCGTCACATGGTTTACCAAGTCATTCGAGTTCATCAAAGACAAATTTGGTCTTCCTGCTATTGTGTGCCCTGCATTAGGTGGTTTAGGAGCTGGGATGATTGCTCTCAAGTATCCCGGAATTTTGTACTGGGGTTTTACAAATGTTGAGGAAATCCTGCATACTGGAAAGAGTGCTTCAGCTCCTGGAATCTGGTTATTAGCTCAGTTAGCTGCAGCCAAAGTTGTGGCTACAGCTTTGTGCAAAGGCTCTGGGCTTGTAGGCGGTCTATACGCACCAAGTTTGATGATTGGTGCTGCTGTTGGTGCTGTGTTTGGAGGTTCGGCTGCTGAGATTATTAACAGAGCTATTCCTGGTAATGCTGCTGTGGCTCAACCACAAGCTTACGCTCTGGTATTGTATTCCCTTTGTTGCAGGCCCTTGCTTCAATGCGGCCATTTCTAATTTAAATATTGTCCAATTTGGTTGTTTACGTATCTGACTCATCAAGATGCCATCATTAAATGTGATGCAGGTTGGGATGGCAGCGACACTTGCTTCCATGTGCTCAGTTCCCTTAACATCAGTATTACTGCTGTTTGAGCTAACAAAAGATTACCATCATAATGCTGACTCCCTTGAGCTTACCGTCATAGAGAACCCTGACCACAAATCCTTGTTGGATGAAGAAACTATTCTGGAAGACTTAAAGGTTATGTGAAGGTTTCTCTGGGAACAACTCTAAGAGAAGCAAGAAACATCCTTAAAGACAGCCATCAGAACTGCCTTATGGTGGTAGACGATGATATGATTTTCTAGCCGGAATCCTAACACAGGGAGACATCAGACGATACTTGTCCAATAACGTCTCTACGATCTTAGATGTAAGTAGTAAAACCAAAACAAACTCCCTCAGTCTCATTACTCTGCTCTTTAATTTGCATTTGAAATCGAATGAACTCTTTTGTGTTTTGGCCTTCTTCAGCACCTTGCTCGCTTCCGCGTAACCACTCACTGTCACTTTCTGCTGCTGCTTGTTAATCTCCACCGTTTTCACTCCTGAAAAGATTTACAAAATGATTTTGAATATGCTATATAAACGGAATTATATGTATGCTTGTATACATGCATATCAGCATATGTATCGGTTTTTAGATGATATAGTGCAAAACGGGTCGAGAACGGGAATTTTGAAAATATAAACATTTTTTTTTCTTTTTTTGTCATATATATTTGTAATGCGACAAATATTGATATTATAACATAGAACTAAAAAGCCTATATATGTAAATGTAGCATCATTGTAAACATATTTTCATTTGGGATGGGACAAGAATTTTTGACATCCTTAGGTTTAGATTATAAAAGAAGTAGTAACCTTTTTTCGAAAAAAAAGGAAAAGGGGGTTCCTTTTCCGGTTTTCCAAAGTGTATTTTGGACTATTTACTTTTTATAAATCATATATATAAATACATTGATCATTGATGATTTATTATCAGTCTTCCAACCAAAGTAAACCCTAATCCCATCTAGAAAGCAAAAACGCCATTAGAACAGAGAAACGACGAATATGGATTCCTTCACAGAAGATCATTGGGCAATTATACTCGCGAGATTACCACTTAAGAGCATCGCAGCTTCCAAATTGGTTTGCAAGCAATGGAAATCAATCCTCGAATCTCCGTTTCTCCGCGATCTTTTCATGTCTCATCATCAAAACTCGCATTCTTCATGGTCTCTCATGCGCAGAGACATTCCTGTAGAAGTCTTCGCTCATTACGAATGCAATTTTTGGGGACTTGAACGATCGCTTGGCTCTTACGTCTCTTCTTTAATAACCGCGAAATTCTACACCAAGAAGAGAAAACCGAGACTTTGCCCTCTAATGGTTAGTGTCTTGGCTTACACGGAAGTCGGATTGATCTTGATCTATAAGAAATGTTTCCCGAACCGAGTCTACTACGTCGCTAATCCGGTTTCACGACAATGCATCAAGATCCCTCCTATACCTATTCTTCTCCTAGCGCGTGATGACACAGAGGAATTTTTCAGTCAAGCGAGACTCGTCACACGAGCTGAAAACGGCGTTTCAGGTTACAAAGTTGTTTTGGTTGAAAAAAACTACCAAGGAACCAAATCTTTTGTAAATTTCATCATATATTCATCTGACACAGGCTTGTGGAGTTCCAAAACTATTTATTCTCCTCTCCCTTTGATTCTAAAGAATCGCAAGCCCATTACCTGCAGCGGAAATCTTCACTTGCTTGGCCTCAGTCTCGACCATCAAGATGTTGTTGTATCCTTCGATTTCTACGGTTCTGATCATCAATTCCGAGTTACACCTTTCCCTGACTTGGATAAAGAACCGAAATTCAAAAAAATTTGCTCAACTTCTCAAGGAAATCTCATGTATATGAACATAGTCTCCGAAAACAAAGTTGATGGAAGTGTAGAGCGCAAGTTAAGTGCATGGAGGCTAAAGAATGGGGAATGGCAACTAGTATGTGAAATCTCCCCGGATTTTACTAAGACCGGTTCAGATTATTTACCACAGGCGATACACCCTTTTGATGGTGTGACAATGTACCTATGGAGCCAGAGGTATCAATCTTTGGCATCTATTAACTTGCGCAATGGGAATTCTACGGTTCACAATCGTAGCAGAGACACTCGGATTTCTGATGAAGATTTTTCGTCGTTTGTTCTTCCACGGTGGCTGTATCGGATCCCTCAGCCGCCATGCTTAGAAGAGTTTATAGATATTCCTAGAGACCAGTGTTCTAAAAAACGGACTAGGCGGCCGACTAGGCGGTGCTTATGCGGCGATTACCTTTTAGACATTGGTATTAAGCGTTATCGTTATTAAGCGGTCCTATACGGTTCTATACGGCTCTATACGGTTATAGGCGATTCAACAAAATCGTTAATGAGTTAACATTTGTTTCTTTGTTCGGTGTAATCTTTGATTTTTTAACTACATATAATTCTATTAATTATGGTTATAAAAACTTGTAAATCTAATTATATATTATGGTATTTTATATGATGCACTCTATAAAAATATAGCTAAAATATTGATCTATTTTTAAACCGTCTAAAAATCGCCTAACCCCAACTAGTCAGTTGTATCACCGCTCGCTTAGCGCCTAAACCTTTCTTGAACATTGCAGAGACTAAGTTCCCTTGCTTCCTGTTATGATTCGATTACGTCCATTTTGATAAGTCAAGTCTATATACATTTGTATAAATATATCTACTTGTTTCTCTATAAAATAATATATTGGTTTAGTTCTATATCAACTATTAGCTGAATATATTAGATAGTTGATATTTTTCTCTAAATCAAATATTTTAGTTCTCAATCTCTCTCTCTCTGCGTCTCTTCGTCTTCTTAGTGAACATAGTTTCATTAAAAAAAAAACAGCTTTTTCTCGAAAAAAAAATTTCTTTGTTGTTTTTTCGACGCACAACAAGCTTGTCGGGAAATAGAGTTTTGCTCCGTCGTCGTGTAAGAGCTTGACGACTGTTGATCTCTCATACAATATCTTATCGGAGGAAATATCCCGATCTCAGTTTCGGGATATGTGGGAACCTCAGCTTCATCAGTTTATCACAGAACAATATCTCCGGTGATGGTTTCCCGATTTCTCTATCCAACTGTAAATACCTCGAGACGTTGAACATCTCTCGGAACAATCTCGCTGGAAAAATCCCCGACGGAGAATATTGGGGATAAAGCAGCTTTCTCTCGCACACATCCGTTTCTCCGGCGAAATTCCACCGGAGCTTTCTCCACTCTGCAAAACACTAGAGATTCTCCATCTCTCCGGGAACGCTCTCTCTGGCCAGCTCCCTCCACCATTCACCGCCTGCTTCTCACTACAGAACCTTAACCTCGGAAGAAACTTCCTCTCCGGCGATTTTTTAAGCACCGCCGTGAGTAAAATCCCCGGAATCACATATCTATACGTGGCTTACAACAACATCTCAGGCTCTGTTCCGATTTCACTCACCAACTGTACAAACCTCCGTGTTCTTGATCTAAGCTCAAATGGTTTCACCGGAAATATACCGTCTAGTTTTTGCTCTCTGCAAAACTCGCCGGTTCTGGAAAAGATTCTCATGGCCAACAATTACTTCTCAGGAACAGTTCCTATGGAACTGTTTTGGGTAAACGTCCTATTTCTCCCCGGAAAACTATTATCTAGTAACAGGTCCACACAAAGTTTCACCCTCGTCTTCAGTCCCCCTATTATGAAAGTTACAAACTTATTTCTCCCCAATTTGAAAGATCGAAACATATTTACACACAAAATAGAAGTTCGAAACTAATAACCACATAGACCACGATTTAACTCGGTTTACTGTTTACCGATGAAAAATTAACCACTTACAAACCAACTTTACTCGGATTACGACCCGATTAGAATTGTAAACCGGAATTAGATCTGAAATTAAACCCAGTCAAACATAAAACCGCCAAAGATCGGGTCGAACCTTCAATTAAAAAAAAAAATCCCCAATTGAAGAGAAGAATCCTAAAATCGATTTAAGAATCGAGAACCCTCAAATCCGGAGATTGGGGACTGAGAGCTGTTGAATCTCTCACTTGAAACCTCAAAATCGACCCTTTAATCTCTCTTGAAACTTCAAATCCCGAATTGAATCATCACCATGGCTGGAGAATCAGTGAGGTCGCCGGACTACGTGACAAAGTCTTGTCGAGAAGAGAGGGAAGGAAAAGAGAAAACGAAATCCTTGTTCTTAACGTGACATTTCTGGTTGATCAAAGTGCATGATCAAAGGAGAGCTGGAATTGGAGTAATGGTGAAACCCTTGTGATCCGTGAAAGGCCGGTTGCGTTTGTGGAGGAGGAGGACCCGAACCAGGTATTCCTCTCTGGATAGTAAGAACCCGACCCGGATAACGCCATTGCTTCTCTTCGATCCATAGCTTTTGACTTTAAGTTTTTTTCAGCAAAAGGGATGTAATTTCGCAGGGGACCCTAAAAGGTTCGAACTTTGTGGCTAANAAAAAAACGAGATATGAAGCTTTCTCCTCCATCAACAATGGTGAAGAAAAGCTTTCTCCTCCTGGCTCCGACAAATACTTAAGGGTGAACTCGCTGCTTTTCTCTGCGCCAAGGGAAGGATTCGACGGACGCCTGGGCTTGGCGAAGGGACTGGGTTTGTCGATGATAGTCTCAGATGTTAATCTTGGGAAGAAGAAGTTATGGAGAGAAGGAAGAAATTAGCGACAGTGAAGAGAAGAAGAAGAAAAGAAGTCGTCATTTAGGTGGGGATTACCAGGTTGGTTTTTTTTTTCCAGATCGGGTTTTTTATTCGGGTTATGTTTTTTATTCAGTCGGGTTTTTTATTCGGTTTAAGTGGTTTTGTATCCGGTTTAGTTTACAAACCATTAAAACCAACGATTATGTGTATATATGTTTCGATCTTTCAAATTGGGGGGAAATAAGTTTGTAACTTTCAAAATAGGGGGACTGAAGACGAGGGTGAAACTTTGTGTGGACCTGTTACTAGGTAATAGTTTTCCGGGGGGAAATAGGACGTTTATCCAACTGTTTTTGTTTTTCAAAAGAGTAAAATTCAACCAAATCTGAGAAACTTATGCACAGGCAAGAACAGGTTCATGATCATATCAAGCTTCTATTGCTCAGGAAACATGTTTCAACTTGTACCCGTCGATGGATTGCTATCTTGGCACGACGAGAACAAGCTGCTAAACAGCCATGGGATCGAGAATCCGCTCCTACTACCATCATCGTTCTGCCACTCCTCTTCCTCTTCTTCTTCTTCTTCTTCTTCTTCTTCTTCTTCTTCTTGGCGGCTTCCATTGCTGTTCTCAGTTACATGGCTGCTTGTAGCAGCAGCATTACTGACTCCATTGTTATTATTAGTTTCTGTTCTTACTGAATCCGTCTTTGTTTTATCTGCAGGAAACTGGTATCTACAAACCGGGCATGAAGTGTGGAGCTCAAGCCATGGGAGCTATTAGAGCTACTTTCACTTTGATAAATACAGGGACTGCAAAACAAAGAAGAGAAGTTAAGGGGCCACGCAGCGAAGCCCAGTCACCTAACATATGAAGAAAAAGGAAAAGGCCTAGCTGAAGAAAGGCCCAATCGCTCAGATCACAAATTAAATGAAGCAACGACTTCATCAGCTAAAACCAGAACTTCCCTGTCACATAAAAACAAAACCAGAATGCCTCTGAATCAGGGAAAGCATGCTCGTACGGAAATCATTTTGAAAAACCGATTCTCAGCCCTCGATCTGCAAGAAGAAACAGGATCGTGACATCTGTAATGAGTCCTAGGGTTTTCAGCTTTCTAATCTCTTTGTATAAATGCTCACGTAGAACAGTGTGTAAGTAAGTGAGTGCAAAAGAGAAATAAAAGTATATTTCAGTTGCCTTCTTCTTTAAGCTTTGTGTCTTAACTTTCATGGTATCAGAGCCATGGAACAAAGACCCATGGAGCTCTTTTCTATCCCTTCTCTAAATATCAAAAATTGCGTTACCGTCACTCTCACGGAGAGAAACTACATCCTTTGGAAAAGCCAGTTTGAGTCCTTCCTCTCTGGGCACGGTCTTCTCGGGTTCGTCACTGGAGCTTTAACATCACCTGGTCACACCATCATTATCCCTGCAATCAATGGCATCAACTCTGAGATCCCAAATCCCGATTTCCCGGCCTGGTGGAGAACAGACCAAGTTGTGAAGTCATGGCTTCTTGGTTCCTTTTCTGAAGATATCTTAAGCGTGGTGGTCGGCTGCAACACATCTCAGGAGGTATGGGTTGCTCTGGCTAATCACTTTAACAGGGTCTCTTCTTCGCGATTGTTTGAACTACAACGGAGACTCCAAACAATTTCGAAGAATGAGAAACCTATGGCTGATTATTTGAAAGAGGTTAAAACTCTGTGTGATCAATTAGCCTCTGTCGGAAGTCCAGTCACCGAAAAGATGAAAATTTTTGCTGCACTTCATGGCCTAGGCAGGGAATACGAGCCAATCAAGACAAGTATTGAGGGCTCTATGGATACTTTTCCATGTCCCACATTTGATGATGTTGTCCCAAGGCTCACAGGGTATGATGATAGGCTTCAAAGCTACAACGTCACTTCAGATGTTTCCCCACATTTAGCCTTTAATGTTGCTCGTTCAGCTCAGACTTCTGGATACTACAACAACCGTGGCAGAGGACAGTCAAATAGAAGATTTGGAGGGCCAAGAGGGCAAGGTTCTGGTTCCTTCTGTACTAGAGGTAGAGGATTTCATCAACAACTCTCCTCATATCAAGGCTCCTCTGCAAATTCCGAGGCTGATGAAAGACCTCTATGTCAGATATGTGGAAAACCAGGTCATCAAGCTTTAAGGTGCTGGCACAGGTTCAACAACAGCTACAATGATGACGAGTTTCCAACTGCTTTAGCAGCCATGAGAATCACTGAAGTATCTGATCATGGTGGTCATGAATGGTATCCAAATACGGGAGCTACTGCTCATGTAACTAGCTCACCGAGACACCTCACTCAAGCTCAGCCATATAGAGGAAATGATGCAGTCCTGGTTGGTGATGGAAACTTCCTACCAATAACACATATTGGTTCAGCTGATCTCCCATCCACCTCAGGTAGTCTCCCACTTAAAGATGTTTTGGTTTGCCCAGATATTGCTAAGTCATTACTGTCTGTTTCCAAGCTTACTTCAGATTATCCTTGTGCTTTCACATTTGACTCTGATGGTGTTCGTGTAAAGGACAAGGCCACAAATCAGCTCCTGACTCTAGGAAGAACCTGTGACGGTCTTTATCTCTTAGAAGACCCTAAGTTCCAAGCTTACTATTCCACTCGTCAAATCTCCACCAGTGATGAAGTGTGGCACAGAAGGCTTGGACACCCTCACTCACAAGTCCTTCAGCATCTACTTCAACGTCAGTCCATCAGTGTCAATAAAAGTACCTTGAAGACGTGTGAATCATGTCATATAGGGAAGAGTAGTCGCCTACCTTTTGTTGCTTCTAACTTTGTGTCTACAAGACCGTTAGAAAGAATCCATTGTGATCTTTGGGGTCCATCTCCCTCAGTGTCAAATCAAGGCTTTCGATATTATGTAGTCTTTATAGACAACTATTCTAGGTTCTGTTGGTTCTATCCATTGAAAGTGAAATCAGACTTCCTATATACATTCTTACTGTTTCAGAAGTTAGTCGAAAATCTGTTTTGCTCAAAGATTGGTGTGTTTCAGTGTGATGGTGGTGGCGAATTTATAAGCAAAAAGTTTCTATCTCATCTGCAAAACTCAGGGATTCAACAATACATCTCATGTCCCTACACTCCACAGCAGAATGGTTTAGCTGAAAGGAAACACAGACATCTAACAGAGCTCGGCTTAACCATGATGTTTCAGAGTAAAATCCCTCATAAGTATTGGGTAGAAGCCTTTTACACTGCAAATTTTCTTAGTAATCTGCTTCCTTCGTCTGCTCTCGATGATAAACGAAGTCCCTATGAAGTGCTACATGGCAAAGCACCAGATTATTCAGCTCTTAGAACCTTTGGCTGCTCATGTTTTCTAACTCTCAGGGACTATGCAGCAAACAAGTTTGATCCTCGATCACTACATTGTGTTTTCCTTGGATATAATGATAAATACAAGGGCTATCGATGTCTCTTTCCTCCAACAGGTAAAGTATACATCAGTCGCCATGTTTTGTTTGATGAAATGACATTCCCCTTTGCAAGCATCTACAACAGCTTTCATCCTGCAGCTACAACTGCAACTCTCTCAGCATGGCAGAAAACATTTCCAATGCCTCCACCTGCTGTTAGTGTCTCTTCTCATTCATCAACAGTTCCTCCTTCTATACCGACTGTTCAGGAAACACATTTATTCACAGAACAAGATTTTCCAACACTGGAACAATCTATATCCTCTGCACATCGGCCCCAGAATCAAGACCCTGCTGCAAGTCCATTGCGAGTGTCTACTGTCGATGAAGGAGAATGTACTGAGCGTACGGCAAGCTTAGATCTTGTACCTATTGGCGACAGCATTTCTCTTTCACCATCTAGGACAGACACTCCCACTTCAACTCATCAAACTCCTGCAATGTCTGCTTCACAGTTTTCTGCAACAGGACAACATACTCCAGATTCGTCTCAATTCACTTCAAATGTCTTATCACAAGCAACCACAAGTTCATCTTCCAGGACTTCAACTCCAATACTGACTCCAACACGATCCGGAAGTCACTCTGTCTCAGCACGAAGGTCTCTTCTACAATCTCCATCTCCGGCAGAAAGACAATCTCAATCTGAGCAACGACTTCATCCTATGGTTACAAGAGCAAAGGCTGGCATAGTAAAGCCTAATCCACGATATGCTCTCTTAACTCATAAAGTCTCTTACCCTGAGCCAAAGACTGTTACAGAAGCACTAAAGGATCCAGGTTGGACGAATGCAATGAGAGGTGAAATGGGAAATTGCCATGAAACAAATACATGGTCTCTTACTCCATTCACCCCAAATATGCATGTACTACGAAGTAAATGGGTATTTCGGACTAAGCTAAGAGCTGATGGGACTCTAGATAAGTTAAAAGCTCGGCTAGTAGCGAAAGGATTCAATCAGGAAGAGGGGATTGACTATTTAGAAACATACAGCCCAGTGGTTCGAACTGCAACTGTCCGGATTGTGCTTCATGTTGCTACTGTGATGCAATGGGAAATAAAACAAATGGATGTCAAAAATGCTTTCCTACATGGTGATCTCACCGAGACCGTTTACACGAGGCAACCAGCTGGATTTGTAGACAAAGATAAACCTAATCATGTGTGTCATCTACATAAATCCCTATACGATTTGAAACAGTCACCAAGAGCCTGGTTCGACAAATTTAGTACATTTCTTCTTGAGTTTGGTTTCATATGCAGCATTAAGGATCCATCACTGTTTGTGTTTATGAGAAACAAAGATGTCATCATGTTGCTGCTATATGTGGATGATATGGTGATTACAGGAAACAGTTCTGATACATTGAACAAACTGATGATTGAGTTAAACAAGCAGTTCAGAATGACTGATATGGGCAAACTACATTACTTCATGGGAATACAAGTTCATCATCATGAACCTGGCTTGTTCTTTTCTCAACAAAAGTATGCTGAGGACTTGCTAATGGCTGCCTCAATGGAAGACTGCAAACCCATGCCAACACCCCTTCCTCTCCAACTGAATAAGGTCTCAGCACATGATGAAGAAATCTTCTCGGATCCGACCTATTTCAGAAGTTTGGCTGGCAAGCTGCAGTATCTGACATTGACTCGGCCTGATCTTCAGTTTGCAGTTAACTACGTATGCCAAAAGATGCATGCTCCAAGTGTCTCTGACTTCTCTCACCTAAAGAGGATTATGCGCTATGTCAAAGGTACAATTACCATGGGTATATCATACACAAAGGACTCTGATTTTACATTGAGAGCTTACAGTGACAGCGATTGGGCTGGCTGTCCGGTTACTAGAAGGTCTACTGGAGGTTTTTGCACTTTCTTAGGCCAGAACATAATCTCATGGTCATCTAAGAAGCAGCCTACAGTGTCAAAGAGCTCCACAGAAGCAGAGTATAGATCTTTATCTGAAACAGCCTCGGAAATTACATGGATAAGCTCTGTGCTTCGAGAACTTGGGGTGCCACTCCCAGAAACGCCTGAACTATATGGTGATAACCTATCCTCTGTCTACCTAACAGCAAATCCAGCGTTCCACAAACGAACAAAGCATTTTGAAACAGATTATCATTATGTTAGGGAAAGAGTTGCTCTCGGGTCTTTGATTGTGAAGCATATCCCTGCTACTCTTCAATTGGCTGATATGTTCACAAAGTCCTTGCCCTTTGAAGCCTTTTGTGATCTGAGATACAAACTCGGTGTGGATGTCCCTCCTACACCAAGTTTGAGAGGGGATATTAGAGCTACTTTCACTTCGATAAATACAGGGACTCTGCAAAACAAAGAAGAGAAGTTAACGGGCCACGCAGC
>PKML01069224.1:59561-112196 GCA_002933935.1 Eutrema yunnanense | reverse complement strand
GTAAATAAGAGCATAAACGATTGAAATGATTTTCTTCGGAGTAAAGGGTTAGAAAAATTTCCATCGATCCCATTATTCTACTTAAGAGGGAATGATCACACAAAGGATTGGAAGGGAGACTAGGATTTTCCTATGATGCCATTATTCGCCTACATCCTTTGATACATTGAGAGGGAAGAATCGGGGATTTGGTGGCAAACACCATCAATACTCGCGTCTCATACCTTGATGTGTATATGCAAAGCTGAAAAGAAAAAAAAATAAAAAAAGAGAACATAATAAGAAATAAGTCTGGGGGAGAGAAATTGATACAAAAAGTGTGAAAAAGGGTGGTTCCTTGTCATGATATTGTCTGGTAAAGAGTCTAGAAGGTTCTTGAATATTAGCTGTAGCAATGAAACTGGCGAGGATGGCTTTATCTGAACAATGCTGTGGGATTTTGTGTGGAGTCTGGGAAAGCTGCGAATGTCTACGGAGAAGTACATGGTGGTTAGATCAAAAGCTGATTTGGTGACATTTGGGTACTTGGGAAAAGGGTCATTGCGATGGTTCATGAACAGGTGAGTCTCCTCGTTTTCAAACCTCTTTCTCTGTTTAGTCTTCTATTTGCTTGAGGGCAAGCAAATGCTAAGTTTGGGGGAGTTGATATATCATGGTTTTTACCATGCTTAAGCCATGATATAAGTCCTTTTTATAGAGTCTTTATAGTATTTTGGAGTCTTTTATAGTCTTTTACAGGTTATAGCACATTTGGAGCTTAATTGGAGTTATTGGAGCTTTCTGGAACATTCTGGAGCGAAGCAGAGATCCGTGTAGCTGAGACATCAAAATCACCTGAGTATCAATCGATACTGCCTAGCTAGTATCGATCGATACCCGTCGAGAAAACAGAAGGATCGCGACTTAATGAAGAGTTGAAGAATTGCATAATTGGCCCAGAAGACTTTGATAATTACAAGATGGCCCAGAACGTGATTTAGGTTATAAATAGGAATTTTACAGCCACTTGTTTAGGCTATGCCTTTTTATGCCTTTTTAAGCTTTATTTTTCTATACTTTGGTTTGAGACAAGTCTGAATTTTCCTTCGTCCGAGATCAGATCTTAAAACCTCTCGTTATTCTTATTCTATTAATGGTTTATTCAAACATGTCTATTGATTCAATTACCATGTCTGAGTAGATTCACTTTAGGTTTAGGGTTTTCTCATAAAGGATTTCTCTGAATGCTAGGTTAATTATCTGTTTAGGATTCACCATCTGAATTAGTTCTTCGCCTTAGGTTGTTCTCAAAGCTAATTCTAGGTTGACGAATCTGGAACTTAGATCTTAGGATAATTGATTAGGCACGAGAGTGCGATTAATTACCTGATAGAACCTTAGGTGAGCAAAATGATTATTCGGAAAGAGATTTGGTTTAATTGATTTGTGAACATATCAAACCTGAAATTTAAAGCTGATTTAGACTTTAGGATTCGCAAAGAGATTTGGAATTCCTAGGATTTAGATTTAGATTTAGATAGTTTTCGCAACGAGAGTTGGTTAATTATATCTTAGTGATTTGAGTTCAATAACCGTGCGTAATCTGAATCCCGTTAGTTAATTTAGTTGCATTCATTGATTTCCTGAGATAAACCTTGGGCCTATATTTTCCTCCTTGATTTACAACACTTTTAATTTCGTACCTGTTTTAGTTTACATCCTTTGATTTAGCGTGTTTTGGATCTATACAATCTATTGTGTGTTTCTTTGAGTCTTTGTGGTTTGACCCCTACATATACTACGATTACCGCTTTAGTATCTGTTAGGGTATTAATTTGAGCGTATCAATTGACTTATGCCCAGGAAACAAACGACAATGTACTCTGCGTTTTTTGGAGGTGACACAAGGTGTGTGTGTCAGAGGAGGACCTTAACCTCAAAACTCCTTTTTCATATAAAAATATTCTCCATATCCCTCTCCTATTCTCATTCTCAATACCCTCAATATAATTTCTCACCATTTTACCCTTTTTATTATTTTAATTTTTTTTTCCAATCACAACTAAAAACGTGGACCCCACATGAACCAATCCGTCATTCCTAAAATATTTTCCAATGGCAAATTTTTCACAAGATTGAAAAGCCTCTTTGAATTCGGGATCGGTTGCATATAAATCTTTGATTTGTTCAAATCCAAGCAACTTAGCTTCATGAGTAGAAAGTAGTACGTACCTTCGGGATAAAGCATCGGCTACAACATTATCCTTACCTTGTTTATACCGAATAACATAAGGAAAGGTTTCTATGAACTCAACCCATCGAGCATGACGTTTGTTCAACTTCTGTTATTCCTTCAAGTGTTTGAGGGACTCATGATCAGTATGGTCACGAATTCTTTGGGCCAGAGGTAATGTTGCCACATTTGTAAAGCTCGGACCAATGCGTACAGCTCCTTGTCGTATGTCGGGTAGTTCAAAGTCGCTCCTCTGAGTTTTTCGCTGAAATAGGCAATGGGTTTCTTTTGTTGCATAAGAACAGCTCCAATACCTATACCTGAAGCATCACACTCAATTTCAAAAGTCTTCAAAAAATTAGGTAAAGATAAAAGTGGTGCGTTTGTGAGCTTCTCTTTCAAGGCCTGAAAGGCGCTTTCTTGTGCTTCTCCCCATTTGAATCCCACATCTTTTTTTATAACTGCCGTAAGCGGTGCGACAAGAGTACTAAAGTCCTTCACAAAGCGTCGATAGAATCCCGCAAGTCCATGAAAACTCCGTACTTCTCCCACCGTCTTTGGGCTAGGCCATTCGCGGATAGCCTTCACTTTTTCCTCATCAACTTTAATGCCATGTGTACTTACAACAAAGCCTAGAAAAACGAGGTTATCTGTGTAAAAAGTGCACTTCTTCAAATTGGCAAAAAGTTGCTCATTTCTAAGAACACTCAAAACCGATTTCAAATGCTCTACATGCTCGTCTAAGTTCTTGCTATAGACTAAGATGTCATCGAAATAGACCACAACAAAAAAAACCCAATAAACGATCTCAACACATGATTCATTAGCCTCATAAACGTACTAGGTGCGTTAGTTAATCCAAAAGGCATTACTAACCATTCGTACAATCCATGCTTAGTTTTAAAGGATGTTTTCCATTCATCCCCCTCTTTCATCATAATCTGATTATAACCGCTTTTGAGATCTATCTTAGAGAAATATGCAAGACCCATGCAATTCATCTAACATGTCATCTAAGCGAGGGATAGGATGGCGATACTTTACCGTAATGTTGTTGATGGCGCGGCAATCAACACACATTCGCCATGTTCCGTCTTTCTTTGGAACAAGTAGGACGGGTACAGCACACGGGCTCATACTCTCGCGGATATGGCCTTTCTCCATAAGCTCGGTGACTTGTCGCTGTAGTTCCTTAGTCTCTACCGGATTAGTCATATATGCTGGTCGGTTTGGAAGAGCCGCCCCAGGGACAAAATCAATTTGATGTTCAATCCCCCGGACTGGTGGCAAATGATAAGCGCATATTTTACCGTTTTAAAGTATTTATTTTTGTTAGTTTTTATTTTGTCTTTGAGTCTTTTTAGTGTGTTTTAGTGCATTTTATGTCTCATAATTATTCATTTGTATTTTAGAAGTCCTAGAGAGTTTTTGTGGTATTTTGTAATATTTTGTGTCATTTTATGGAAGTATGATATGATCATGGGAAGAGCTCACAATCGAAGGCGATGTTCAAACAACCGCCGCAACCAGCTTACGTAACTTCAGGAAACTAGCCACATACGGATGTAAAGCTCTTTGAGTCTAGTTTTCAAAACGTCCAAGATCATCCCAAACCGACTTACCAATCGCCCCACACAGGCCCGACACTGATGACATATCCTATTACGCGACCGAGCCAAAGAACGTGATGTCCAGACCAATTCAAATAATATCTTGATGCGAACCCACTTGGAGCATCTTCCTGGATCTCTTAGGTTTCGAACAAGCCCAAGAACACAAAATATGTACATCGGATCACAAAGATACAGCTCATTTGCCAAAATGGGTCCAGCCGCCGGAACTGTTCACTCCGCAAATATGTTTTCTTTTGTGTTTTTAAAGTGATTGTGACATATNTGATAAGCGCATATTTTACCGTTTTAAAGTATTTATTTTTGTTAGTTTTTATTTTGTCTTTGAGTCTTTTTAGTGTGTTTTAGTGCATTTTATGTCTCATAATTATTCATTTGTATTTTAGAAGTCCTACAGAGTTTTTTGTGGTATTTTGTAATATTTTGTGTCATTTTATGGAAGTATGATATGATCATGGGAAGAGCTCACAATCGAAGGCGATGTTCAAACAACCGCCGCAACCAGCTCACGTAACTTCAGGAAACGAGCCACATACGGATGTAAATCTCTTTGAGTCTAGTTTCCAAAACGTCCAAGATCATCCCAAACCGACTTACCAATCGCCCCATACAGGCCCGACACTGATGACATATCTTATTACGCGACCGAGCCAAAGAACGTGATGTCCAGACCAATTCAAATAAGATCTTGATGCGAAACCACTTGTAGCATCTTCCTGGATCTCTTAGGTTTCCAACAAGCCCAAGAACACAAACTATGGACATCGGATCACAAAGATACAGCTCATTTTCCAAAATGGGTCCAGCCGCCGGAACTGTTCACTCCGCAAATATGTTTTCTTTTGTGTTTTTAAAGTGATTGTGACATATGCAACTTGTTTATTTTCCTTAATTTCCACCTTAATTTAGGGAGTATGTTTACTCTACCATAGTTAAGTATTAAGTAGAGTTAAGTTAGTTTTATGTTTATATAAACCATGTAATATCATTGTCATAAATCAATCAAATCTTTGGAAATACAAACTTCAAAAGAGTTTGGCTCTAGACTAGTTCGTTTCTCGCATCTTCGGTGCCGTAGTCTCTATTCCCCGTGGATCGATACCTTAAAGTGCTACAAACGACATGCCGTCATGATTGCTGTGTTGTGCACGTTGAGGGTAATTGACGTGCCGAGCCTAAAAACTCGCACAATCAGCAAACCGCTTGGGTTATCTTCGGGAAAGACGTCATCGAAGTCCTGCAAAACAGAGATAACACTGCTCGGGATATCCGGCTCAAGATTAGATAAGCTCATGAGAGCTTCCTTATACATAAGCATAATGAAAGGTTGTTCCGAAAATAAAGCTTGTTTTACCTCGCTAGCTTTCGCAAATAGGCTAGAATTCCTTACGGTTTTGCTTTCCGAGGTCTTTGACGGGATCTTACTCATGTTCTTACCTTTTTCTTGGTGGACCTTAGTATCCGTAATACTCACATCAACTCCTCCCTTTGTTTCTCTCGGAGTTTCTGGCCTTGATAAATTTCTTGCGAAGTCATAGGAACTAGAACAATGTTCTTTCCTTTGAATATGAAGGAGTGTTTGTTTGTGAGACCGTCATAAGTGACCTTTCGATCAAATTGCCTTGGGCGTCATAAGAGTATGTGTCCAGCTTCAATAGGTAGCACATCGCAAAGGACCTCATCTCCATAACTCCCTATTGTTAACGAAACTAGAACTTGCTTAGTTACCTTCATATGTCCGACGTTGTTCAACAATTGGAGATGGTACGGTCTGGGATGCTTCTGTTCTTCCAAGTTCAATTTTTCCACAAGAGTTGTGCTTGCTACGTTAGTACAGCTCCCTCCATCCATGATGAGACTGCACACATTTCCCTTCACGCGGCACCTTGTGTGAAATAGGTTCTCACGTTGTTTTTCTTCTTTTGTCCTGTCATGAACAAGCAAATATCGTCTTGTAACTAACAACTCATCTTTCTCGGCTATTTCCGCGGTCTCCTCCATAGTAGATGGTTGCTCCCAATCGTCGTCTTCGTCTGTTTCGATTTCCACGTTGTCCCTCAATACCATAGTCCTTTTGTTCGGACAAGCATTGGCATAATGCCCCTTTCCTTGGCACTTGTAACATCGGAGATCTTGGTTCTTGTGGGAACTCTCACCTTTCTCATTAGGGTTCCTCGGAAGTGTTGGAGTAAGAGACTTAGATTCCATTCCCGGCTTCAAATCAACTCTCTGCCTGAAACTCGGTTTCTCATCTCGGGAATAGCTTGGTTTCATGCCGGATCCAAATGTTTGGCGGGTGATGCCCTTCCTCTTAAGTTGTTGTTCGATCAAAACAGCCTTGTGGAGCATCTCCTCCATTTCCACATAGTGCTGCATCTCCAACCTGTCTTGAATCTCTCGGTTTAACCCACTCAAAAATCGAGACATCGTAGCTTCTCTATCTTCGGTAACATTAGCTCTTATCAAGCGGATCTCCATTTCTTTATAATAATCGTCTACGCTTCGACTTCCTTGAGTTAGTTTCCTCAGCTTGCTATGTAGTTCACGGTGGTGATGACTAGGAACAAACCTTTTCCGCATAATTATTTTCAACTCGTTCCAAGTTTCCACCGGGTACTCGCCATTGCGTCTCCGCGATGTTACTAGTTGGTCCCACCAACTAAGTGCATAATCGTAGAATTCCGTAGCCGCAACACGCAACCTTTGAGCTTCCGTGTACTGGCTACAATCAAACACAATCTCCACTTTCTTTTCCCACTCTAAGTAGGCATCCAGATCATTTTTCCCATGAAAGGACTGGATCTTAAGCTTAAGACATCCAAGATTATTAGCTTCTCGTCCATGCCTAGGTCTCTTTTGGCTACTGTTGGATGAGTGACCATCCGAATCATGTCGTCTCCTAGCCTCCCTAGCACATCGACGTCGTCCCCTTTCGTCATTAGGTGAATGATCATCGTAGTAGTTATAGTGTTCCTCCCTTCGGGGTCGGTTTTGCTCTTCCCCCACGTGCACGTTCGGAGGTTGTCTTTGTGCCTCTAGCGCACGATTAAACTTTTCATTCATCTCTTGCATTTCTGCAACTATCATTCGTCTCATTCCGTCCATGACCGCTTGTATTTGAGTAGCACTTAAACCAGCTTGGTTAAGAAGAAAGTTTGGATGTTGTTGGTCATCCTCTTGATTATTATTAGACTCGTCTTGTGTCATGGTGACCTGAAATATTCTACAAACAAGTTAGTAAAAGAACAAAATTTCAATCGGTGAATTTTACAAAAGAGGAAAAGGATCAAATGATCGATCGCCGTTTGGTTTCCCGGAGTTGATTTCTTTCAGATGATCCCTCGGATTTGGATCCCTCGGCTAAATCCCCTCGGATTTGATTTCCCTCGGATGGATCACTTGGCTAAATCCCTCGAATGCTGGTGCCCTCGGCTAAATCCCTCGGCTTTCGGATCCCTCGGATTTGGATTTCCCTCGGATGGTTACCGATTTTTGCTGAACTTGATTTTCCTCGAAAAACAATTATTTTCACAACACAAACAAGTGTTTAGATAGATCTAGAGATAAAACCAATCAAACTATAATTTTTTTTTTTTTTGGATAAAAGAAGATGAACGGTTTAAAAATGAAAGAGAAAGATCTAAGATTAATGGAACGAATTTACCGAATCCTTGAGTTTCTCTGATACCACATAATACGCCCTTGACCGCAAGATCTCTTAAGGGGGAGGTAGATTCGAAGTTGGATAATCTTTGAGGTTAATTCACGAGTGAATTAAGAACAAGGCGATGAAGATCTCGGCCTTAGAAACGTGGAGCAGCTAGAAAGGAGTGAGAATCACTCCCGAAAATCCTTTCGAAAACAAACTCACTATTGACGCTTCTTCGACGGAGTTCGGTAGAATGGTCGCACAAAAGGTGATGGAAGCCTTTTGATATTACCGATCGATTTGTCCCCGGAATCACTCCAAATAAAATCGACAAAGCTAACAAGAACTAAAGAGAATCACTCTCAAAAGAATTGTAAACTAAGAGTTTTTGATTAAAAAGATTGTGTGATTACAAATGATCTCACATAGTTTAAATAAGCAAAGAAAAGGTTTGCATGAAGGAGAGAGAAAGAAGTTTCGAAAATGGGGGAAGAATGTCTCGAAAATTGTAGAAAATAAAAGCAAAGACTTGACTTGAAATTTCGCATGTCTCTTGGGCTTCTTGGGCCGAAATTTCCTTGATGGGCTTTAAGGGAGAAGTGTTCCAAGGCCTCATTAAAAACCTTGTCATGTAAAACCCATTGGGTAAAAACTATGACTAAGGAAAATAGTGCACTTGGACTTGGATCAAAACCAATGCGGTTTGAAGCACTTCTTCCTTCAAACCCACGCCTCCATGAACTTGGTGAACGAGCCCTCCTAGTGCCTCCTTAAGCTTCTTCGCCTTAGCTCTCGTCATAGGTCCTTCCGGAACATGCAATGCATCCTCGGGTTCAAGCTCCTCCTCGGCAAACTTCTCCTCGGCAAGTTTCTCCTCGGTAAGCTTCTCCTCGGCAAGTTTCTCCTCGGCAAGATTCTCCTCGGCAACGAGCTCCGCTACTTGACCAACCTCCATTGTGCCATCTAGGATCATATCAAAACCCAACTTGCGACAAGCGTCTTCGAATACCACATTTTGACAGCTCCCTGAGTCAATCACAAATTGGCAAATCTTACTCTTTATTGTACACATCGATTGAAAGATATTGGTGCGCAGCCACGGTTCTTCATGAGCAACCGGAGCAAGACAAGCACGCGCCACTAACATTGTCCCACGATCACCACAAGTGCGATACTCCGGCAAGTCATTCTCATCACCCTCATGATCACGATCAACATCCTCATCACCATCCCACTTCACGAGCTCCAAGAATAATCCTCGCTTGCTCTGTTTAGGACAAGCCGTCTGAATATGCCCTGCTCTCCACAAGAAAAACACCGCAAGGCATTTTGTTTCGTCGAACGACGCAAAGCTAGTGGTTCACCCGACACACATGTTGTTTGTTGTCGTTGTGAAACACCATCCTCACCGTCACGAGTATTCGAAGTAAACTGCCCCACCTCCGAGTTCACTCCACTCGCTGATCTGTTTCGTGTCGATGCACCCCATGAAGTACCGGATTTGAAATGTTGCTCGAAAGCCATAACTTGCTGATGAGCCTCCGCGATCGTTGTTGGGTCAAATTGTACCAACGCGTTCTGAATTTGAGGTCACAAACTATCTATGAAGCGAGACACCAGCTGAAACTCATTGTCAAAAATATCATTCCTCGTGATCAGCAGAAAAAATTTATCCGCATATTCATCAAATATTCAATATCCTTGAAGCAGACGTTTCTTCTGCAGAATTATACATCGTACGATCATAATTCTGCAGAAGAAACGTCTGCTTCAAGTGCTTCTGCAGTTTCGCCCAAGTCGTGATCTTGTCTTGGCTGGTACGAGCTTGTGTCGCCTTTAAGTGCATCCACCACTTCACGGCCACGAAACTTAGTTGCCACCAACGCTACTTGGCGCTCCACCAACACTTGTTTAAACTCCATCAGTTCCTCCACTGCTACAAGCCAATCCAACAACTCTTGTCATCCCATTCTCGCTCACGGGAATCATCTCAATTTTGATACGGCGATAATGATCTCGCGCAAAAGGATTACCACAACTCTCCTCCGAACCTTCTTCCTCCGACTCAGCTTGGTGGTGTTGACGGTTAAGAACAGTTTCAGCCAATTCATGAATTGAATTAGCGATCGTCTCTTGGATATTCTCTTGCATCGCCACTCGGAGAACTTCCGCAATTCACCCCACTCGGAGAACTGATCATCGGTACGCCTCTCATGGACTTGTTGGGTGTTGCGTTTAGGAGCCATGGCCCTTGAAAATCATAAAGCCAGACAAGAACATCGATGAATCGTAATAAAGTTCAAATTTCGTTGATTCGAGTGAATAGCCAAACGAAGAACAAACTCGAAGATTGTTGATTCCAATGGATAGCCGAAATTCAAGTGAAAGAAGCTTAATAGCTCTTATTCTTATTCAATAAAATAAAACTAGCTCTCCTTTAACGTAAGGATGCCTTTAAATACAAAGTCTAAGAAGAGAAACTAATACTTGAGGGAAAAGGAAAGACATAATGGAAACTTAAAGCCCACGAAATAACATAAGATCCGAAAACTAAAACAAAGCCCATACGATAATAATAAATAGATAAGTAAATCATAAGATAGGTATAGATGTGATGCATCAAAAACTATATTATATGGTGGATCCATGGAGCTAGATGAGAGAAAATTTTAGACATGATTCTACGATTTCAAGATATAGATGGTCACGTATACGATTTTTGTTTTAAATATTTTCCATAACCATTTTTTTTTTCAAACGTATCCAGCAATTAGGCATTTAAGAGAGAGCGTATCATAGAACTTGCTCTCAAAGTCTTGTAATCGTATATATCTCTGTCTCTAAGGCTCGTGAATAACACACAGAAACATTCAGACATAGTCCGCTTGTTTATCATAAGGGTTTGGACCTTACTTTTGGTAATGAAGTCATAATTTTGAGTTTGCTCTCTGTTAGTTTTTGAGTATGCGCTTGGTTGGTGTCAAAGTTATAATTTTGAGTATGCTCTCGGTTGGTTTCAAAGTTATAATTTTGAGTATTCTTCTTTGGGGATATTCCGTGCTATGCGTGGATAAAGTTTTTGTATGAGCATAAATTCGAATACATAAATTACGAAGAAGAATATAAAGAACAACACTTTAAACAATTAAGAAAAGAACGTTGAAATGGAGGCGAGATGATCTATTTCCTTAATTCTAAATATCTCCCGCAGTGTGGCGGTTTTGTAAGATAAAGAATCCCAGGATACAACCATTTGGAGACTATGATCGCATCACCCGATCATAGAATGTACGAACTTATTGTTCTACGCTATACTCTCGGACTTACTCTTAAATAAGAAGAAAAGACGGGAGGGATTGAGAAGCTTTGTGTTTCTTCTCTGTGAGAATTGAGTTGTGAGTGAGTGAAATAAGAAGGGGAGGCTCTCTTTTTATAGTCTTAGGAAACTTGGAGACGAGGCCAACGCATTAAAGGCTGCGTTTATGGCTCTTTGACCAATCAGATCTCGCAGAGTAATGGTGGACGAGATTCTTGATTGACCGCGCGAATTAATAGGGCGAGATTTGCGGAGAAAATCTTTGACCCATTTAATTCGTTGTTGAGCCATGATAAATTCGTTTTTGGGCCAAAAAAATTAATCAAAACGCGGCCCAAAAATAACATTTTTTTGTGGCCCTTAGGCCCCAAGACCCGAGCCCGGGTCCGGCGGCGGCACGCGCGTGGAGTCCCTTGGTTCCCTCTAAGTTTTTTGAACTTAAACTCATGTTTACTCTTATTTATATTAGAGGTTTTTCTTATTGCTTTCCGATGTGGGAATTTGCAATTTTCATTTACTTAGCCATGAGCTATTTCATTTCACATTTAACACAACTTAATAAGCCAATGGGCTTTATGAAGTTTTGGTCCAATAATTTTATCTTTGTTCTAAAAAATAAAAGAGAAAGTGAGATGAGAATGAAAGAAGGAAAAGAACTCTTGGTTTAAAAAGACAAAATCTAAAGAAGAAACTTAATAGATATACCCTAGAAAACAAAAGGATAAAACACTCTTCATATTTTGAAAAAAAAAAAGAACCAAAAAAAAAATGTTTAGGAAAAGAAAAAAGAAAAGAAAATTAGGGGTAAAATTAAAATGTTCTCTAGAGTTTGAAGTTTGTGAAAAGAAAAGGGTTCAATAAGAGTTGTGTTTTAAGCCGAAATAGTTTTGGGGGTTTTATGAGCTTTGAAATGAAAGAAAAGGAAAACGGGATCACCATTTTGAAACTTCGTTGAAGTTTGAGAAGATAAAAACTACGTGACAACAAAGAAGAAATGGAAAAAAAAGAGAACTTTTGTGTGAGTGTGTGTGCGCGGTGAAAGAGGAAAGTAAGCGTGTATTGTTGGTATTGAGAGTAAGACGAACATGTGTATTGGTCAGAGTCAAACACTCATAGAAAGTTTCTCAACCAAATAATATTAATAATTTAATAGAATTTAATTTTATAAATAAATTTTAAATTAAAAAAAAAAAAAATTAAACAAATCAGAAAGTGACACGTGGGAAGAGATTGGTGAGACACTCATAGACACTCTCTTTCTTCTCTTTTTATTTATTTTTTCTTTTTTTAATGGTGCATTACAGATGCTCTAACGGATGTCAAAATGGGATAAATGGGTTATCCATAACCCATGATCCTAATGGATTGATCATGGGTTGAGTGTAAATGGGTCATGAATAATGTTATTGACGGTAAAATATAAGAATCTCAAAATGGGTAACCCATGACTCTAATGGGTTGAGTGAAAATGAGTCATGGGTGATCCATGACCCATTAGTGATGAGTCATGGATGACTCATCACCCATGTAGGTCAATGGGTCAATAGGTCAAATGGGTGATCCATCACAAAATTTATTTAAATAAATATCATTAGTAATCAAAATGGGTCATGGATATTGTTATTGAGGGTAAAAGAAAAGGATGTCAAAATGCAAAATGGGTTACCCATAACCATAATGGGCTGAGTGTAAATGAGTCATGAGTGACCCATGACCCATTAGTGATGAGTCATGTGTGACTCATGATCCATGTAGGTCAATGGGTCAAATGGGTGACTCATCACAAAATTTATTTAAATAAATATCATTAGTAATTTTGAAATGAGAAAATTAAAAATGGTAAATAATATTATGCTTTACTTATATTATGAATCGACACATTTTCTTTAATTATCGTGAATTGTTCATGAATTCGTCGAACCATGTATTTGACGCAAAATGTGAAATTACATTTTTGGTGGAGAAATACGGAATAACGTTTTGGCAGGAAACGAGGAATGACGTTTTTGGCAGGATACATAATCGCATTTTTGGTAGAAAAACGTGGAATCGCGTTTTTGGCAGCGGAATCGCTTTTTGGCAGGAAAAACGCGGAATCGCTTTTTGGCGGGAAAACGCGTAATCACGTTTTTGGCGGGAAAATGTGAAATAAATTTTTGGCAGGAAGACGCGGAATCGCGTTTTTGGCGGGAAAACGTGGAATCATGTTTTTGGCAGGTAAACGTGGAATCATGTTTTGGCGGAAAATGTGGAATCATGTTTTTGGCGGGAAAACGTGAAATATTATTTTTTGGGTTGGGCAAAAAAATCGGATCCGAAAATCTGAACTGGTACCAAACCAATTATATCTGAACCGAACCCGATCCAAATTTTTAAAATACCCGATCAGATTCTAAATTCCTATACTCGAACAGGTACTGAACCGAGAACCGAATGGGTACCCGAAGTGTAATTATATACCCCAAATATATTAATTATATTTAGACTTGATATAACTCAAATACTCAAAATTACAACTATAAACCCGAATATATTAATTATTTTTTGGGTATTTCCGGAATTTTATGTATATTTTTGATAGTATGGGTATATTGAATACATTTGGATTTTTCAAGTATTTTTGATACTTTTGGGTTGAAAGTATATTGGTTTTATTGAAATGAATATTCATGTTTTTGTGTTTTGTCTCGGATTTCGGGTTCTTCGGATTTTTTCGGGTATTGTGGATACTCTTGGATACTTTCAGATACTTTCTTATCTGGATCCGAACATATCCGAAAAAATTTGGATATTAAAAAAAATACCCGATCCGATCCGAATTTTTAAAATACCAGATCGATATCTAAATCCCTACACCCAAAATACCCGACCCGAACCCAATCCGAGGATCTGAACGCCCACCCCTAGTGTTTTTGTTGGAAAAATGTGAAATCACGTTTTTGGCGGGAAAAACGTTAAATCGCATTTTGGCGGGAAAATGTGAAACCATGTTTTTGGTGGAAAAATGTGAAATCACGTTTTTGGCGTGAAAACACAGTATCACGTTTTTGGCGGAAAAACACGGAATCACTTTTTGGCGAAAAAATGATGGATTGTTGTTTAAAAAAAATGATGGTATTATAATAATATTGGTATGATGTCATGATGATGAGTCCAACGGGTCACCCATTTTACCCATGACCCATTACAAATTGACCCATGACCCATTTGACTCATGATCCATTTGACACATCAACCTATTAAAATCAAAAAGATTGACCCATTAGGGTCATAAGCCATTTTAAAACCCCTAGTAAAAGAGTTTAAAATACATACAATATCAAAGTTATCCATATGGTTGTGGTGCATTATAAATTTTTTGTTAGTTGCTGATGCCCAATTTCTCCGAAAAGAATCCTAAATCTATTGCAGCTCCACAACACACAGAACATACAAATCAACAAAGTAAAAATAAATAAAGAATTCTAATGAACGAATGTTCCTTAGAAAAGAAAAAAAAACACACACACACACAAGGACAGACAAAATAAACAAATGAGGCGTTCGTGTGTTGAGTTTTAATCTGAATTCAACTTGGATCTAGATAAATCAATTTGTGTGCAGGTTAAAGAAGATGTGATCGTAAACAACAAAAGACAGATTTGATCACCATGAGTTCACCAAATGGCTACGTCTCAGGGGAGGGAACAATATCCCTCAACAGCATCCACTATCTCCGATTGATACACAGTCGCACATACACCGGCGACTCAAATCAAGCGTTTACATAGATCAAGCATAAAGAGGGAATAAGAGGAATGAACACCCTGAGAAGACCAAACAACGTGAATGTACCTCCAACGTTTCCCAAGCTTTCTGCGTGAGCTCAGATCTCTCTCTTCCTCTCTCTCCTCTCTGTATTTGCAGCTTTCTCTCTCTATAACAAACTTTGTATCGCGATCTCTCTCTTTGTGTAATCGAAGAAGACGAGACCTTTTATCATCTTGAGTTTACTTGTGGGCTGATTAGTTTTAAAGCCCAGCTGAAAGGTTTAACAGATGTTGGGCCTTGAGCCCATTGAGGTGTTTGACTGAACTTAGTCTTCACAATCTTCACCTTTCAGACAGAACACCGACATCTCCGGCGAACCCTAAACTTATTTGCCCTTTCGACAGTGATGTTGGCCGCGACTGGTTTCTCCTCCACCACGCATCTTCCGGCTCTTGTCTTTCGACGCCGACTCCAGAATCTCACTCAGGTAACTTCCGAAAAACTCTTAATCATCTCCTTCGCCGTAATGAGCAAGATCTTCTCCCTGACGATTTCTCTTATGCGAAAACTCAAAGTCTCTTGACTTTTTTCTTTTTTTTCTTTTGCAGCTTTCTCGATGAACAACTTATGTTCTTCTGTTGCTTCCGACGAACTCAGGTACTGATTCACAAACCCAAATCCGTCTTCTACTCTCGCTTTCCTTAGATCTTCGATTTGAAAAAATTTTAAGAACCCGTTAAAGCTTTCTTATTTTTATGTTCAGATACTCCACCTGGAGTTGAGGACTTCAACCTTCCAGCTCCTATTGACTCACGGGTAACTCTTTCTCCACCTGATTTTTATCTTGAACTGTCATAGATTTTAGAACAACAAGTGAACTAACTTCTCACCTGTTTTTCTGGATTTTGCGAGAGCCTCTCTGACATTTGGAGTTACCCGGAGCTTCCACCTGCTTAGATGACTTTCACCAAATCACAGCAAAGCTGAAACTTAGGCCCATGTAAGGCTTTAGTTAGGAAATCTGCTGGATCTTTGCTGGTGTGAATCTTGCCTTCGACAAATTCACCCGAAACAGCCTTTCAAAGATCTTGGCTGTAATAGGAATACCGCACTCTTCCCCGAGAGTCAGGAGACCCATAATGTTGATTATCGTGGCCGGCATGAGTTGAGAGATCGCGACATGTCGTCTCTTGCAGTACTTATAGAGAAGCTCCGGGAGAGGAAACTGGAGACCACAGCTTCTAAAGTACACTTCATAAACGCATATGTAGCCTTCAGGTGCGTCCCACAGACGATTGGTAACCTTCAGAATCTTGAAAAGAAGATCGTTGGGAGCTTTGCATCGCTCCAAGGTATTCTGAACCGTCTCCACCTTAGAACGAGAAAGCCCGATGTTCGTAGGTGTTTCGACCGCCCGTCTGGCAGTCAGAAAAGGAACATTGTCTGCATCGTTTTGACGAACTGCCGACGAAGCAGCGCGATCATCCGGACGAGCTGCGTCATCACCATCTGCGAGCCGAGCTGCAAACTCTCGATCCGCCCGAATTTGATCATTTGATTCAGCAACCCCTTCTTCTGGCTCGTCCTCATCAACGAGATGAGGGACTTCAATAACGACCCTTGGGTTGCTCGGTCCGGCAACGGTACGTTGAGAATTACGCCTGATCAGCTCTTGCCGAACATCACTCAGACCATCTGAGCTTGAATCAGAGCTATCGATAAATAATTCAAGATCGGGGTTCTTTGGTGGTGGAGTTCGGTCATTAACAGAAGAAGAAGAAGTTTTTGAATCCATTTCGATTGAGAAGAAGAAATTGACGAAGAACAGAATGAAGAACTCAAAAATCCTCAAGCAAACCGGAGAAATCATGGCGGAAGGGATGATCGGAGAACGGAAAATAAAATAAAATCTAGAGAGAAGGGAGAGCGCTAGAGAGAGAAAGTCAAATACATTTTGAAAGGAATGAACGGAAGTGAAAAATCAAAGGAGAAGCAAGCACTATTTATAAGGAAAAGACAAATCGACACGCGACTCCTCGAATTCCACGACTAAAGAAGACGAATCGACACCATCTTCCCGAGAAAATCTACCGAACTCAAAACATTCGGAACCAACTCGAAAATTCGAGGACTCGAAAATTCCGAACTCCCGAATCTTGAGAAAAATTTACCGAACTCGAATCGTCAGACGAGCCATACTGATCTCAATTTCAACCGAGCTAAAGAATACTCCTAGAGACCTCGCCGAAGTCCGAAAGGCTCCTTCGCCGAACTGAGGGGGGACCAATTGTTAGAAGAGGATTTAGCACCCTCCGGTTTAACTCGGTTCGAACCGAAACCGGTATCGGTTTACGATGGGACGGACAAGAGGAAGATGAACTTTGGGTTAATGGGCCGAACTCTGCCCAAAGACAAGCCCGCTCACTTTCATTACCGAACTCTACGGCCCAACAACGGCCCAGTCCGGTACGACGAGATAAGCCAACTTCCGAGATAGGCTGAATATTTCTTTATATCTCGGAGGAGATCCGGGATATTTTCTTTCCCAGCCGATCAAGGAAAAGGGAAATATTCCCTCAAACAACCGACTCTAAAACCTATAAATAAGGAGGAGGCAAGCTCAAAGAAGAGGATCCACAATCATCCAAGAGACTAAGAATAGAGAAAGAGCTTCATCAAGCGCCGATCTCAAGTTCTTCAGTCTCTTTAGTTCCCTTTTATCGAAACCCTGTTGTAACGCCGAGTTCAATCAATAAAACGAGTTTCCGATCAAAGTTCTATGTTTAAAACCCCTTGTGTGATTTACGAATCAACACCTCTGTCTCTAAATCTTCTGCAGCAGACAAGGCGTATGCTACAAAATCAAAGTCTTCATTCCTTGAAGGAGCCTTGACATTCTCCCTTCTACTTCTGTCCCTCGCAAGTAGATAGTCATCAAGTGACTGATTATTTTGTGACTCAATTTCTTCTTCTGCGAATGTAAAACCCTCTGAATCACTTTCACTTTCTGACCCCTCTGAACTTTCTAAACTATCTGAGCTTTCTGAACCTTCTGAACCATTCTGATCCGCATAAACTCCACCTTGAGATGATGTTTCACCATCTCCATGTCCAGACGAAGTAGGTCCCTGAATGAGCTGGTCACTGAATGATACCCTCTTTCCTGACTTTTTTCGTTTCTGCTTTGATGATTCAACTAGTTCTCCAGCATCTTTTTTCTTTAAAGTATCCTAGTATATCTTT
This sequence comes from Eutrema yunnanense, assembly GCA_002933935.1. Taxonomy (NCBI): domain Eukaryota; kingdom Viridiplantae; phylum Streptophyta; class Magnoliopsida; order Brassicales; family Brassicaceae; genus Eutrema; species Eutrema yunnanense. Next base: position 94,395 of record PKML01069224.1, on the reverse strand, counting down.
TTCTCCTGAAACACCACATTCCTGCTTGTAGTACACTTTCCATCCTCTGGAATCCAAACCCGATATCCTTTAACTCCAAAAGGATATCCCATGAGAACTCCTTTCACTACTCTTGGCTTTGTCTTTTTTTGGATTCAACTTGGATCTAGATGAATCAATTTGTGTGCAGGTTAAAGAAGATGTGATCGTAAACAACACAAGACATATTTGATCACCCTGAGTTCACCAAATGGATACGTCTCAGGGGAGGGAACAATATCCCTCAACATCATCCACTATCTCTGATTGATACACCGTCGCACATACACCGGCGACTCAAATCAAGTGTTTACAGAGATCAAGCATAAAGAGGGAATAAGAGAAACACCCTTAGAAGACCAAACAACATGAATGTACTTCCAACGTTTCCCAAGCTTTCTGCGTGAGCTCAGATCTCTCTTCCTCTCTCTCCTCTCGGTATTTGCAGCTTTCTCTCTCTGTAACAAACTCTCTCTTTGTGTAATCGAAGAAGACGAGATATTTTATCATTTTGAGTTTACTTGTGGGCTGATTAGTTTTAAGGCCCAACTGAAAGGTTTAATAGATATTGGGCCTTGAGCACATTGAAGTGTTTGACTGAACTTAGTCTTCACATCGTGTTTAAAGCGTCTGTGCCTACACTTTGAAGGTTTTTTATGCGATTTATTTTTTTTCTTGTCTGGGCGGACGAGCATTTACCCTCATTTATGGAGGATGTGGGTGTCGTACCCAAGAGCTCGGCTAGCCACCGCACTACATGGCTCCTCGCATCTATCGAATATCATTTCAATTTTAAAAACAGGTTTGATTTTATTTTAGATACAACAAGGCCAAAGAAAAAAAGTTTGGAAAGTGAAATCTAGCGAGCGATGACGAGTCCCAACGATAAGGCGGCTCCAAACAATGCGTGGAGTCTCACACAATAATACTTGGCCATGAATATCTTCTTATTCTCCTGCATTCAAAGATTACATAATTAAAACAAAGTTCTTCAATCTTCAAATATAAAAACTTCCACTTTTTTTTTTTTTTTTACCTTGTGGTGCTTTTCGACATAGCTTGAAACGAATTTCCCAACGGGTAAAGTCAGGAAACACATCAACTGAAACACCCAACATAAAAAAAAGAAGGTAGGTTTTTAGATGTTTTCTTTTTCAGTCATGTTCTCAAATCTGTTGTTAACTTACTGTGCAAGTTACTGGCAAAATATTGGTTAAACCAAGAACAAGAAGCATCGAATAGAGCAAACGAATAGCCCATCTTACTACAAAAGCTCCTCTTTCAGTCCCTACCCGAACCTGTGTTAACCAAGAAAAACACTCAAATCATCAAAACACATCATCATATTCATATTAAACCCGGTTAAGTTTTTCACATTTTGTACCAGAGGTGAAAATTTCCCCACAGCTAAATCTCCTTCAACCTGTCGAATGTAAATGTAATCAGCATTGCGTGGATCATTTTCGGGACTTATTAGTTCGCGTTTTCTTTAACTAACCTGATGAAAGTGGCTGCAGAAAAGGATTAGAGATGTGGTAAAACCAACAAGGAGAGATGATGAAATGACCCTACTGCTCAACGGAAGATGCCTTATCTCGCTGCCAAATCCGATTTACCAGTTTTGGTTATTAACAGCTCATGGAAACAGAAATTGATTAGGGTTAGAACCAAAATTTTGATATTACCTTGAGCTACCAAGTAGTAGATAGAAAGCAGTAGTAGCAAATGGACCAAATGCTGCAAAGCATAGAGGCTCTCCTAATCCTTGGTAACTTAACCGAAATGGCGGACACTAGAACCAATTTTAAAGTATCACTCAAGTTAGAATCTCCTATACTAGTATCAAATTGTCACCTATGCAGTTACATTCACCTGGTATACATAGCCGCATAATATTGCTGAGGCCAGCAATAGTATTGCACGGATATTACTTGCTATCAAAGATGTCCAAACTAGACCAGAAACACCGAGCACAAGCGATGTGATTGCAGCGGTTAAGGTTCCTGTGCGGCTTTTCCAAGGAAAGAAATTCTAAGGAAGGCAATCGAAAAACATAATTTTCAAAGTTGCAAACTCTATCCTTTGATACTTACCTTCCAACCATATTTACTACGGATTCCTTTTTGTTCTTATCAGCTCCGGTATCAAAATCATAAACATCATTGCTGCCATAAAACAATGTCTGGATAATGTAAATACATGAAAGAGTTAGAAATGAGATTAAAAGGAGAATGTTAAGGGAATCAAACAATCACCTTAGGTTGAGCCAAGTAATGATAAGAACTGATGAGAGCATTAGAGCCGCGTAACGTCCAACTAGGAATAAACCCGTCTCTAGATAGGCCGCTGAAGCGCCCACCTGTGGCATTTGAGCAGTGAATATTCCATAGCATGTGAAGGCAACTGAGGAAATAGAAGGTTTCTCGAGGAAACATACGGTAAGAGGAATCAAAGCGACAGAGTAAATGGGTAGTTTGACTGCTCTCCATATCAATTTTGCTTTTGGAATTTCCTCTTCTTGATACACTTTTGCTGTATCTCCATAGCTCTTACAAAAGATTGGCCCAACTCTAAAGTTTCTTCTCCTTTTAGCATTCAGATCCTCCCGTGCATTTGAATCAAACACCGTTAATCTTGTGATTATATCTCCTCTGGGAAGCTAAGCTAAGCAATTTTAGTGACAGTCACAGTAGATGAACCATTTTCTTCAAAAAACAAAGCTTTTAGATTTATTTCCAATTCTCGATAACAATCAAATAGGATGCAGATTGGATGAAGCACTAAGCCTACCTTCTGAACCTCGGTTTCACAAACAAATCAGCTGACTTTTGGGGCACAACCCCATAATTTATATCACAGAGAGAAACCAATCTCATCATTTCGATTCTCTGTAAAACAAGAAGAAAGATTTTCAGTTAACTGCAACAGAGCAAGAACAGCTAGAACAAGAAACTACTAAAACCCGAGATTCTAGAAACCCTATAACTAAAACCTTTGTTCTGACATAAATCGAGTAAGATGAAGAAAAAGAGAAATCTGAAGCTGTGAACTTTACCGTTCTAACACGAATCCTTCAATCGTCGCATAGATTTCCTTCAAAACTTGGTCACAAACGTATGATTTCTTCTAGTGTTCAGAACAGTTTCCATTACTGACATCTAAACATATTGAAAAATTTGGAATGTAAGTTATAGAGAAGGCAAAAACTTGACTTGTTTCAATAACAACCCAAAAGATGACAAAAATTCCATTACAAACCATAAATGTCGACCTATCAAATGGAGAATTATAAATATTGTGGCAAGATTCCAGCATATGATATCACAACATAATTGAGAGAAGATAAAACTACTATAACGCACACAGGACCACTTAGTTATTATGTTAAGTGATAAATTACCAACTAAAAAAGTAACAGGCGACCTAGAAATCGATGGCCGGAGCAAAACGGGTCGAGTTTACAGAGAAGACACTCAGAAGAAGAAGTCGCAACTCGCGAGAATCTCAAAGAAAGCTGAGAAACGATTGTAAAGAATTTGAATAAATGATGAACACAAGCTTGTTTGTTGTCGGAGGATAAAATCACGTGAGATACACGTGTCTTTGACATTTTTTTTCAATATGGAAAGGGAAGATGGGCCTGGGCCTCAAATACCAAAATGAATGTTACCATTTAGACCTAGGGATGTCAATCGGGCTGGCCCGGCCCGGCCCGGCCCGAAACCCGTAAAGCCCGCATATATTTGAGCTTGGCCCGGCTCGAAAAAAAATCGGACATATCTTCTAAAGCTCGGACAGGGCTTTAGGGCTTTTTGGGCTTTTTCGGGTTTTTTTTTATAAACACAAAAAATCACAATTCTCAATTGAAAAATAATAAAAACAAAATATTTATCAAAATAAATCTAAATTTAAATGTATTATATCAAATCCAATTAAATTTAAAAGCAAAAGTTTGACTAAAAAACAAATAAAATTCAAATAAATTGTATTACTAAATAAAACATAAAATCAAAACACTTTAAATCTAGGTAGTAAAGTTCAGATTAGAATCTCTTTCATCGTCTTCTAAATCTTCATCACCATCAAAAGCTACAGATAACAAAAAAGAGTAAAATAATATTAAGTTTTTAGAGGTATAAATCATATAGAAATGTCATTGAAAGTCTATAGATAAAGATTTTAAAAATATGAAGTAAATATAGATGAATGATAATGGTACATGGATCATGAAATGTAAACTCATCCAACCAAGTGCATGTACAAATCAGTGCTTCAACGTTTCTTGGTAAAAGACGATTTCTATATTTATCCAAGACATGCGCACCAACATCAATGATGCCACTGTAGTTATCGTAATCCTTAGAACATCACATGCCATACGAGCTAACTCACCATAATGTTGTGACTGACACTTCTACCATTATAAAACATCCATGTCTTCATAAAAAGTCAGTTCCAACATATCGTCTTCTTAGTATAGAGTCAATTTAGACTTTCCTTCTTCTGATACGTTTTTCATACGTTTTGAAATCATATGATAAGCGAACCCAAATTTAATAAGATATACGTAATCAAATAGTTTCGGGCTTTTCGGACTAGCCCGAGCCCGATCGGGCTAAGCCCGAAAAACACAATAGCCCGATCGGGCTTAGCCCGAAATGCCCGATTTTTTTCGGGTTTTTATTTCTAGGTCCGAACCCGCTGTTTTTCAGGGCCAGCCCTCGGGCATTGGCCCTAATTGACACCCCTATTTAGACCCATAATATTAAATCTTATTTGTATTTGTTTCTACTTATAACATTACTAAAAATCTTATATATAAGATTGAATAACTTATTTTCTCAGTTGAAATAATCAAATCTAAACATTTTAGAAGTTGCTGTTTTTATTTGAAAAAGCTATTAATACCAAATATTAAATGATACAATTTTCAATTTTGAGAGACATTAATTTGTATGATGGCTATATTGGCGATTAGTGGTAATGATATACCACTTGTTCAAGTTTTGATCATAACTACATTTTGCACCCACAATTTTGTTTAATATTTTTTTGATAATCAACTTTTCACATTATTTTAGTAAGCATCTTTCATAACTAGACATTAACTTTCTACTTTTCACATATTTTTCTTGTGGAGAATACGACCATATTCAAACGGCTTGTCCTAAACAGAGCAAGCGAGGATTGTTCTTGGAGGACGTGAAGTGGGATGCTGATAAGCTCAAATGTAATACTCAAAATTACTAACATTTTTGTCGATTGTAATATTTAGAGGTCGAATCCACAGAGATTCAAGAATCACACAATAGATTTAATAGGTTCGAATTAAGCTAAGTAAATCAATAAAACATGAAGCAATAAAGTAACTAAGAGTTGTAAATTCAATGGAGGAAGATATGTTCAAGGTATTTCTCAGGAAATCAGAGAATGCAGGTAAACCAATTAGTCAGGGTTCAGATTAAACGCGGTTCTTGAACTCAAATCACTAACCTATAACTAACCAACTGTCGTTGCGAGAATTATCTAAATCTCAGAATTCCAAATTTCTTCGCAAATTCTAAAGTCTAAACCAGCATTAAGTTCAAGTTTGATTTGTTCACAAAACAACTAAACCAAATCTCTTTGCAGATAGTTATTTTGCTCACCCTAGGTTCTATCAGATTATCAATTGCAATGTTGATATATCATGGTTTTTACCCTTTTTAGGCCATGATATAAGTCCGTTTTATAGAGTATTTATAGTATTTTGGAGTCTTTTAGAGTCTTTTACAGGTTTTAGTATATTTGGAGCATTATTGGAGATATTGGAGTTTTATGGAGCATTCTGGAGCGAAACTGAAGTCTGGTGACTAAGTGCCCAATCGAAGCGTCAAGCATCGATCGATACCCCCTGGTATCGATCGACACCCATCGAAGCAGATTACAAGTCGCGTCTTTTAATGAAGTTTGAAGAATTGCAGAACTTGCCCAGACGACTTTAATATTTACAAGAAGACCCCAATTCGTGTTTTAGCTTTATAATTATGTTTTTCAGCCACTTTTATGGCTACGCTTTATATTCTAAGCTTTATTCTACTTTGATTCTACTTTAGTTTTTGGAGAGACAACTCTGAACTCCTGTTTTTATTGATTTCTTTGATGATCTATTCAATCATGTTGCTTTCAATCTCCATGTCTGAGTAGATCCACTTTAGGTTCAGGGTTCTCATAAGGGTTTTCTCCGAATGCTAGATTGATTATCTGTTTAGGATTCACCATCTGAATTAGTTCTTCGCCTTAGGCTGTGTTCAAAGCTAATTCTAGGTTGACGAATCTGGAACATAGGTCTTAGGATAATTGATTAGGCACGACAATGCGATTAATTACCTGATAGAACCTAAGGTGAGCAAATTGATTATCCGCAAAGAGATTTGGTTTAATTGATTTGTGAACATATCAAACCTGAAATTAAAGCTGATTTATTCTTAGGAATTTGCAAAGAGATTTGGGATTCTAAAGTTTAGATTTAGATAATTCTCGCAACGACAGTTGGTTATTTATACTTTAGTGATTTGAGTTCAAGAACCGTGCAAAATCTGAATCATGTTAGTTAGTTTGTCTGCATTCATTGATTTTCTGAGAAATACCCTGGGCCTATATTTTCCTCCATCGAAATTACAACTCGTTTACTGCTTATTGTTTTTGTTTCACCTTATTTGCTTAGGTTGATTCGATACTATACAATCTGTTGTGTGATTTCTGTGAGTCCTTGTGTTCGATCCCTACACTTACTACAACTACTGCTTAGTACTTTTAGGGTATTAATTTGAGCATATCTAACGATAGATTAACTAGCGGAGTGCTCTTGTTCCCTCTGGTTTCATGATTAGGCATGCACCTGAAACACATAAGTCAAGAACGTAAGTAATCAAAAACGTGATGAGTATCGATCGATACCAAGTGGTGTCGATCGATATCAACAAAAAGAAAACGACGAGTATCGATCGATACCGACGAACTTAGTCGAAACTCGACAGCTAAAATCTAATGGCGAAATTGATTCCCCGGCAACGGCGCCAAGTTTGATATGCTCAAATTAATACCCTAAAAATACTAAGCAGTTGTTGTAGTAAGTGTAGGGGTCGAACACAAGGACTCACAGAAATCACACAATAGATTGTATAGTATCGAATCAAGCTAAGCAAATAAGATGAAACAAAAGCAATAAACAGTAAAAGAGTTGTAATTCGATGGAAGAAATATAGATTCAGGGTATTTCACAGGAAATCAATGAATGCAGACTAACTAATCAACATGATTCAGATTTAGCGCGGTTCTTGAACTCAAATCACTAAGCTATAATTAACCAACTGTCGTTGCGAGAATTATCTAAATCAAAACTTCAGAATCCCAAATCCCTTTGCAAATTCCTAAGAATAAATCCGCTTTAATTTCAGGTTTGATATGTTCACAAATCAATTAAACCAAATCTCTTTGCGAATAATCAATTTGCTCACATTAGGTTCTATCAGGTAATTAATCGCAACGTCGTGCCTAATCAATTATCCTAAGATCTATATTCTAGGTAGTTGATCTAGAACAAGCTTTGAACACAACCTAAAACGAAGAACTAATTCAGATGGTGAATCCTAATAAACTAATCAACCTAGCATTCAGAGAAAACTTTTATGAGAACCCTGAACCTAAAGTGGATCTACTCAGACATGGAGATTGAAAACAACATGATTGAATAGATCATCAAAGAAATCAATAAAAACAGGAGTTCAGAATTGTCCCTCCAAAAACTAAAGTAGAATCAAAGTAGAATAAAGCTTAGAAAATAAAGCGTAGCCATAAAAGTGGCTGAAAAACCTAATTATAAAGCTAAAACACGAATTGGGGTTTTCTTGTAAATATTAAAGTCTTCTGGGCAAGTTCTGCAATTCTTCAAACTTCATTAAAAGACGCGACTTGTAATCTGCTTCGATGGGTGTCGATCGATACCAGGGGGTATCGATCGATGCTTGACGCTTCGATTGGGCACTTAGTCACCAGACTTCAGTTTCGCTCCAGAATGCTCAATAAAACTCCAATATCTCCAATAATGCTCCAAATGTGCTAAAACCTGTAAAAGACTCTAAAAGACTCCAAAATATTAGAAAGACTCTATAAAACGGACTTATATCATGGCCTAAAAGGGGTAAAAACCATGATATATCATGGCCTTAATTTCTTCCAGAGTTTCTCTGCAACTGCCTCTAGAGCTTCTTCAAAAGTGAACGAGTGGGGTATCCTTCGTACCATCTTCTCAAAGCCACGCATCTGCTTTGGAGTGATGGGGGCTCGGAGGTGTTGAGGGATAGGATTCAGCTTCTTGGGCTTGTGAGGTCTGTCAACACTCATACGTGGCTCCTTTGCAGTATCTGGGTGGGTATCGATCGATACAGGTAGGGTATCGATTGATGCCGGGGTGGTGTTCAAATTCTCATCGTCAGATAAATCATCAACCATAGGAAGCTTCACTACCAACTTATCCAACATAACTTTGCATCTGGCGTCATCCCATTCCTTCTTTGTCATAATAAGAGGCATAGGATAAGGTATTATGGGTTTGTACACCCTCTCCTTGAAAATCTCAGCCTTCTTCTCGACCTGCGTCTCAGCATCGATCGATACTGGAGGGGTATCGATCGACACACGGGATTTTGGATCCACTCGTGCAGGTGTTTGGACCGGTATCAATCGATACTGGCTGGTATCGATCGATACCTGGGCGATTTCAGAATCTCAGTCGTCATCTTCAACAGCATCGTCGAAAATTCCTGCATCAAAGCCTTTTTCTACCACTGCAGTGGCTTCTTTAGCACTTCCTATGGTGATTGCATTGACGTGTGCTCTTGGATTCTCAGTTTTCCCTGGAAGAAAACCTTCCAGCCTTTTCACAGCTGTTGTTGTCTGAGCGACCTGAGTTTTCAGCTTCCTCTGGGTCTTCCCTCTGAAAAGTTGGGATGCGAATCGCAGATCGATTGGCATAGAACTGATCAGGTCTGTTGTGCTCAGCAAAGGTTCTACCTCGATCAACCCCAGCATTCCCAACGTTGGCTTGCGCAGCCGGCGCGATAATCTGACCAACAACAGCAGGAGGGACAATGACGTTTCCGGCTTCATCAAGTCGCTGCCCTCTCTTATTGCACACTTGACCCTCTTGGTCTCTCAAGACTCCAGCTTCATCAGCTCTTTATACCACTGGGTTGTTCATCCCTGATGTTTGTTTGCCTTTCTGCTTGTGCGTTCTAAACGTGCTAGCTTCTCTAACGATAGATTAACTAGCGGAGTGCTCTTGTTCCCTCTGGTTTCACGATTAGGCATGCACCTGAAACACAAAAGTCAAGAACGTAAGTAATCAAAAATGTGATGAGTATCGATGGATACCAAGTGGTGTCGATCGATATCAACAAAAAGAAAACGACGAGTATCGACCGATACTAGATAGTATCGATCGATACCGACGAACTTAGTCGAAACTCGACAGCTAAAATCTAATGGCGAAATTGAGTCCCCGGCAACGGCGCCAAATTTGATATGCTCAAATTAATACCCTAAAAGTACTAAGCAGTTGTTGTAGTAAGTGTAGGGGTCGAACACAAGGACTCACAGAAATCACACAATAGATTGTAGAGTATCGAATCAAGCTAAGCAAATAAGATGAAACAAAAGCAATAAACAGTAAAAGAGTTGTAATTCGATGGAAGAAATATAGATTATGGGTATTTCTCTGGAAATCAATGAATGCAGACTAACTAATCAACAAAATTCATATTTAGCGCGGTTCTTGAACTCAAATCACTAAGCTATAATTAACCAACTGTCGTTGCGAGAATTATCTAAATCTAAACTTCAGAATCCCAAATCTCTTTGCAAATTTCTAAGAATAAATCAGCTTTAATTTCAGGTTTGATATGTTCACAAATCAATAAAACTAAATCTCTTTGCGAATAATCAATTTGCTCACCTTAGGTTCTATCAGGTAATTAATCGCAACGTCGTGCCTAATCAATTATCCTAAGATCTATATTCTAGGTAGCTGATCTAGAACAAGCTTTGAACACAACCTAAAGCGAAGAACTAATTCAGATGGTGAATCCTAATAAACTAATGAACCTACCATTCAGAGAAAACCTTTATGAGAACCCTGAACCTAAAGTGGATCTACTCAGACATGGAGATTGAAAACAACATGATTGAATAGATCATCAAAGAAATCAATAAAAACAGGAGTTCAGAGTTGTCTCTCCAAAAACCAAAGTAGAATCAAAGTAGAATAAAACTTAGAAAATAAAGTGTAGCCATAAAAGTGGTTGAAAAACCTAATTATAAAGCTAAAACACGAATTGAGGTCTTCTTGTAAATATTAAAGTCTTCTGGACAAGTTCTGCACTTCTTCAAACTTCATTAAAAGACACGACTTGTAATCTGCTTCGATGGGTGTCGATCGATACCAGGGGGTATCGATCGATGCTTGACGCTTCGATTGGGCACTTAGTCACCAGACTTCAGTTTCGCTCCAGAATGCTCCATAAAACTCCAATATCTCCAATAATGCTCCAAATGTGCTAAAACTTGTAAAAACTCTAAAAGACTCCAAAATACTATAAATACTCTATAAAACGGACTTATATCATGACCTAAAAGGGGGTAAAAACCATGATATATCAACTGTCGTGCATAATCGATTAACCTAAGATCTAAGTTTCAGGTGATCAATCTAGAATTAGCTTTAAGAACAACCTATGGTGAAGAACTAATTCAGATTATGAACCCTAATCAACTAATTAACCTAACATTCAAAGAGATCCCTTATTGAGAACCCTAAACCTAACAGGAGATCTACTCAGACATGGAGATTGAAACAAACAACATGATTGAATAAATCTATGAAATTAAAAATAAAGGAGAAAGAAAACAAGGGTTCGAAATCTTTTCTCGGACGAACATAGTTTCAGACTTGTCTCCCTCAAAGCTCTCCCACAAAATCCAAGATAGAAATAAAGTGTAGCCAAAAAGGTGGCTAAAAACTCTAATTATAATGCTAAAACACGTTATGAGGCTTCTTGTAATTATTAAAGTCTTCTGGACCAAAGTGTAATGTCTTCGCGCTTGTAAAAAGTCGAGATCTTTCTCTTCATGCGATTAGTATCGACCGACACCATAAGTGGTATCGATCGATACACAGCTTCTGTGTCGACTCTTCAGACTGGTGTCGATCGACATCAGCTTGATCCTTCAGCTGCATGATGTTGCTTGGCTCCAAAATACTCCAATATTCCAATTTAGCTCCAAACGTACCTAAACCTGTAAACACTCGAAAAAACTCCAAAATAATAGAAAGACTATATAAATAAGACTTATATCATGGTTAAAAGCGGGTGAAAACAATGAAAACCATGAGACTGATGAAAATGACTTGAAATCCTTCTTCTTCTTTTTTTTGTTGACTTTCAGGTTTAAGACATGTCTTATATTCCTCCACATAAACGACACTCGAATGATCCGAACAAACGTTCCCCTGTTCCAGATTCTCTTGTTACAAATTTCAATGAAAACCTTCACTTCAGCATGAGCAGTATGTATTCAAGAGATGCCATTTCCAACTGGTTTCTTATTGGTTATAATGGAATTGAGGATGAGATTCCTCCATATGTTAAGCTTGTGCATGTGTCCTCGGATTCTGTTGAATGCAGAAATGGAGAAATACCGTCAATACTGATGAACAACCATGTCCAAAAAGGTCAGACACTCTGTTTGTTAGTTTCCTAATGCAGAATCTGGACTTTGGCTATTTGTTTTGACAAAACGAACTACACTAGTGACTGTTTTGTTAGAGCTATGATCGTTCTTGCCAATAGAAGATGCATTGTGTCTATTTTAGTGTGAATTTTTATATGTTTTTATTCAGTGATAAAGAGAAGAAGAAGAGAAAACTCGGTGGCTGTTGGTAGCAGAGAAGGTTGGGGAGGATCTTGTGCTGGCATATGAGCAAGCTAAGACTGCAATGGAGGAGAATCAACATGTATTGAGATTGGTTGCTAGGTTTGGTAAAATTCTATTCTATGGGTAAGCGATTCAGCGTCTGCTGTTACATTTTGTTGTAGTTCTCTTCTTTTTCTAACATATACAACATTATAAAACCAGGCGTCAAGCTGGTCCTGTGGCTGAATGTTCGCGAAAACCCTCGAATAAGAGGTTCTATACAGATGTCCCAACTTCTTACTTACAACACATCAAGTCTACGGTTGTACCAAACCATGGGTTCTGTATTGACTTGGAAAAGGAGAGATACACTGTGAAGGTACTTTGTTTTGTTTTCTTAGACCTATTGTTTGGATGTCATTTAATTATGCTTTGTTGTGTCTGGCTTCTATTCTCAGGTATCGCGTGATTCTCATCCCAATGAAACCATCAACTGTAAATGTACCCTTGAGGAAGATGGATGGATCAGTATGTACAAGGCAAGTTTGAGTTATGTGTGTATAATGTGATAAAAACCAGAATAGATAACAAGAGTTATGTCCTATCTTTAGGTCTAACATAGGAAACATATAACGACCAATAAATTTATGACATAATTGTATGTAAGGTCACTTATTTCAACTTTCATTAGTAAGTTAACACTTTTTTTTTAATCTTTTAGCGTGTAAATGACAAAAATACTCATCCCTCTGTCTACCAATACCGTCCACTTGCGTACACGCAGTACTGTACATGGGCTAAATTATCATGAATAGTAAAATAAATGATACTTTCTTAAATAAATTTAAAAAATGCTAAATTCTTTTAGAAATCTCAAATAAGTGACCTTACATGCAAAATCCCCTAAATTCATTGAGAAGTGTTGTTTGGAAAACATATGATTCATCTCATCATTAATTCCATGCCACATTTTTCTTGGTTTGTCTTCTAACATCTTACATTGAAGCTTGCTTTTTTCTTTTGCACAGGCCGAGCTTAATCCTCTAAGGCAGTTGGTTGTTGATGTGTCATGCATTGATAAGAATCTCGACATGAGACTGATGCTCTTTGTCAAAAGGAAAATGACGGCTCTCACAGTGAGTTATATTTGATATTCATTTTCTGTATAAACCATGCCTCTCTTGGAATTAAGTTGGGTGATCTTTCTATGATGGACAGGAGAAAGAGGTAAGTAACATTAAAGGGCTTCTGGATTCACTGACTGTTGATCCAAATGTGAAAGGCGGTTTAAGGTGGCCGCTTGGTAAATCTTCATCAGGGGATGGATACAGAATATTTGAAGCTTGTCATGCTAGAGTTACAGTCTACAAAAACCGTACTCTAAGGCTTAGGGTTAGAGAAGCGGATAGATATAATGAGAGGGTTGGAACCGGGGAAGTCATGAGGGAGGTGACTCTGATGCTTAAAGACATCAACACTAAGCTACAGGTAAATTATTGTGCTTTTGCAGCTTTGAAACTTTAAATCGAAGTAATTAAAGTGATTACACTTGTGGTCTGCAGGAGCAGAACATTTAGTGGGTTGTTGTTTCGAGATGCTTCGAGATGCTCTTGGAACTTTATGTGATTTCTTGCACTGCGATGCCTATCTTACGTAATAAAGAACCATATGATGTTGCTAGTGCTATTGGGTTTCTCTTTTATTCTCTGCTGTTTTTAGTAATGTTTTGATTTGTTTTGAATTGTTAAGGATTGAACTTGAGTGTGAGCTGTTAAAAAAAAAACAAAAAAACTTGAGTGTGACAAAAAAAAAACAGTGGTTGTTTTCTGTTACCTATGTGAACTTGTGTGTGACAAAAAAATATATCAGATGTTGGGTCTTGTTACCTATGTGAACTTGGTGTAATGGTGTATGCAAGAATCAGGCAACTGAAGTTTCCTTGTACTCAAAGGTGTGATCACAATCTAAGCGGGACAATAATGTAAAGATTCCCAATGACCACAATCAAATTTGATTAATGTGATATCTCATAGATAGTCGAAATCACTTATTGTTATGATTGTTGATTACGGATTTCACATATCTCATAGATAGTCAAAATCAATTTGGGTTTAGGAGAATTTCTTATTAACGAAGCGGGAGCTCGATCGGCGATCCAGTTTTCGTCGGTTTGATAAGCTGGCTTGAGAAGAATACATTCCGGATTTTATTGATTTTATAGTTGTGCCTTGTGAAAGGCTGTTTACGTGCCTGTTGATTCTGAAAATCACACAAGGAGGCAAAACAGTAAACTCAATGGATCGAATCTCGTTTATTAGATCAAACTCGGCAAAGTAAAAAACGAATTAAGTCGAGAGACTTTAATCGGTAAATGAGAACTAGAAGAATAAAAGCTATGAAGTTGGAGCTCTTAGTCTCCTAGGTCTCGTGAATGAGTTATGGGATGAATATTATGAATGAGGAGCCCTCCTATTTATACGGTTATGAGCTAGCTAAAAACATGATGATTTCCTTTTCCTAGTTCCATCAGAAAAATGATAACTTCCTTTTTCCTAGTTCCATTGGGAAAAATATAACTTCTTTTTTTCTAGTTCCATTGGGAAAAATATAACTTCTTTTTTTCTAGTTCCATTGGAAAAAGATAACTTCCTTTTTCCTAGTTCCATAGGGAAAAAGATAACTTCCTTTTCCTCGTTCCATTAGAAAAATGAAGATTTCCTAAAATTCTTCCGAGATCGGGAAATATTCCGCAAACGCTGTTGACGAGCTCGGGCATTGATGGGCTCGAGAAGTCGGTAGTTGGGCTGATCTTAATTCAAATCGGGTTAAACCGGGGAGTGCTAAACTCACCACCAACAATAAGTCCCCCCTCAGTTCGGCGAAGGAGTTCTTTGAGTTCGGCGAAGTTCATGGAGAATTCTTTAGCTCGGTTTGAATTAAGATCAACATCTTGTCTTGATGTCTTGAAAATCTTGTCCTCAGCGGAGTTCGGCAGCTTCTGCGAGGCTTGATTCGTTTGTGAATGATGAAAGCTCGGCTTTCTGTACTTTGTCGAGTTCGATCGTAGTGCAAACTGAAGAGTTCGGCTTAAGGATTTTTGGAAGCGAGATTGTTTATTAATCCGCGTAAGGTCGTAAAATGATACGATCCTTTCGAGTCCTATGTGTACCAAATTAGTGAAGTACATAATACGGTCTTAGCCGGGGTACGTCAGGTGAACTCGGTTTTCGATCAATTCGTGATCGGCGATCGATGAGGATCGGCTTACAGATTTGCGATTGTTGAGAAATCGGCTTATAAAATTGCGATTGTTGGGAAATCGGCTTAATAAATTGCGATTGTTGAGAAATCAACTTAATTTGCGAGAATGTGTCGTTCGGCTTCACCCCGAGAGCTTAGCATGAGACTACGAAGGTATGCTCATCTCAAGATACTCCGGGTCCCCATATCGAATCGAAGTGTGCGAGGTCGGTTCGGCTTATGTAGCTCGTATGATCTAAGAACGAATTTTAGTGTGGGTCTTATTCCCGGCTTATACGAGACGGATCACGGCTTTTTTTTAATGTTTGCATTCCTGAGGAGTGCTATCGATCGCCTGGCCAGGACGTCGATGTGTGAAACCGCGATGGTTTTAAGTGCGAACTGCGATAGTTCGGCTTAGAAAAATACGAACTGTTTTGAGTTCGGCGAACTGTAATAGCTCGGCCTTTGCTTAGTCATTTCAGACTGTCATGCGAACTGATGAGTTCGGCGAACTACGATAGTTTGGCTTTTATTACTTAGTCGTTGCAGACTGTCATGCGAACTGAAAAGTTCGGCGAACTGCGATAGTTTGGCTTTTATTACTTAGTCGTTGCAGACTGTCATGCGAACTGAAGAGTTCGGCGAACTGCAATAGTTCGGCTTGGGAAAATACGATATGTTTGAGTTCGGCGAACTGCGATAGTTCGGCTTATAGGAGTCGAATTTTTTTTTTATAATCATAGTTGGACCTGAGCTGGGTTGACTATGTATGGTGTGATCTTGATCTTCTCCAGACGCTGGACTGGTGTGTTGAGGACCCATGGCGCGAATGGAGTTTTCTGAGTCTCTTGAATCATGCGGTCAATCTCGGGTGACGAGCTGGTGGCTTGGTGGAATTTGGACCTCATCTCTTGAAGTTGAGCTTTGACGATGTCGAGTTCGTGATCCATGGACATCTGATAGGTGGTGCGAGTTTCCTGATTGTCAGTTGATCCGGGAGTCGAGAAGAGGGTTCAGCGGAGCTCGACGAGCGTTTCTTCACTAGGTTGGAGGGGCATCCGCCCGAACTCTGTGAGGCGATCACTGAATGATGGTCCAGTCTACGTTGTTTTCCCGACAAAATCGCTCATTTTCGCATTAGATTCGTTTTTCGGCGACATTCTGCGGCAAAAAATCGTTGGTCCATTAGCATAAACTTCTAGTTCAAACCATGTCATAGACACAAATAGTGTGAAGAACCTTAGAAGTGGTAAAGAGTTTTCTATTCGATCAATGTTTAAGGTCAACGCCTTATATACAATGCAATAGGTACAACAATATAGACATTTGTCAATTACACTAACGGAGGCCCATTTAGGCCCAATACCCCCTCTCCCCCTCAAGGTGGCGTGTGGAGGTTACGAACACCCAACTTGTGTAGAAAAACCTCAAATTCCTTATGACCCAAAGCTTTAGTCATAATATCCGCCAGCTGAGTTGATGTAGAGACGTGTGATGTAGATATCGTACCTCGTATAATCTCGTCGCGGATAAAATGGCAATCTAGTTCAACATGCTTCGTACGGGCATGGTAAAACAATTTTTTTGCAAGATTAATAGCGGAGAGACTACCGGAGTGGAGTAAGGTCGGTGCCGAGCAGTCTATACCGAGTGAAGGTAAGAGCTCGTGTAACCAAAGGATCTCACAACCTGTGTCAGCCATCGCTCTATACTCCGCTTCAGCAGAAGATCAAGAAACAACATCGTGCTTGCGAGTTTTCCATGATAAAGGAGATCCATCAAACTGAATAAACAATCCCGTTAAATATCGTCGAGTAATCGGACATGCAGCCCAATCTGAGTCGCACCAAGCCGAGTGCTTCAGTTCCGTATTAGCTCGAAGCAATATGCCATGTCCCAGACTGTTCTTAAGATATTTAACCACACGGAGAGCAGCCTCCCAATGAGTTGGCTTAGTATCATGCATAAATTGAGAGAGTATATGAATGGCATAAGACAGCTCGGGACGTGTTACACCAAGATAAATCAGTTTACCAACCAAACGACGATACCGGAAAGGTTCAGCCATAGAATCACCTTTAAGTACCAGTGCGAGCTTGTGATGCTGTTCCAAAGGAAACGACAAGGGTTTAGCTCCAAGCAATCCAGTTTCCGTTATGATATCCAGTGCGTACTTCCGTTGACACAAATATGTTCCAGCAGGACTACGAGGAGCTTCGATTCCCAAGAAATATCGAAGAAGACCCAAATCTTTCATACGAAAACAAGTACTCAAATATTCCTTAAATGCGATGATAAAAGACAGAGTGTTACCGGTGATAATGAGATCATCCACATAGACCAGAACATGAAGCCGAATATTTTCATTCTCGAGAGTGAAGAGGGAATAGTCCGAGCCATTCTGTTCGAAGCCATAGTCTTTCAAAGCACTAGCGAGTTTGGCGAACCAACAACGAGGAGCTTGCTTCAACCATAAAGAGCTTTATGAAGACGATACACCTTGTTTTTGTCTGACATACGAAACCCCGATGGGAATTGCATATAGACCTCTTCATCAAGATCACCATAGAGAAAAGTATTATGGAACTTCCCAATTATTTGATGTCACTTGTTGAAGAAATGTCTGTATAGTAACCATCTTCGCGACAGAAGCAAAAGTTTCATTGAAGTCAACACCCTCAGTTTGATTATTTCCAAGAACAACAAGACGAGCTTTATGTCTTATAACGGTGCCATCAGAGTTAAACTTCAATTTAAAAACCCATTTGCAACCAAGTGCTTTCTTACCTGGTGGTAAATCTTCGACAATCCATGTACCAAGATCATCGAGAGGAATAATTTCATCTTCTACTGCAAATCTCCATTCCTCATCTTCAATTGCTTCTTTGTAACTTCGCGGCTCAATGCCAACAGTAATCGCAAAAAGATAAGTCTGATAATGTTCAGAAAACTGAGCACTCGACAAGTAATTGTCAATTGGGAATGGTGTGGCTGACGGATAAGGTTCATGAAGAAGTGTTTGAACAAAATCAGCCAGCTTCATGGGTTGAGATTTCTTACGCAAACCACGTCCAAGAGGTTCTGGTTCAACGGGAACCATAGACAGATCCGAAACAAGATGATCATTCGAAGAGGTGGAAGATGAAACATCAGATGTAGACGAAACAATTTCTGGAGCAATATCCGAAAGTGCAACAGTTTCCGGAGCAATTTCGTCAACTATATCGATAGGAGCAGCAGGCGATGTAGGTGCAGTTTCAGCAACCATATATCTGTCACATGAGTAGGCTCCACTCGTGGTTGAAGACGCCCCTGAGAATCGAAGAAAACATCAACATCATTGAACATCATAGGCTGAGGTTCGGTGATGTCAAGACAAATCGGAGGAGGCAATTGCTTGGATTCAAAAAATGGAAAATCAGATTCAAAAAAAATCACGTCTCGCGAAACGGAGATTTTCCCAGTATCCATGTTATAAACTCTCCAACCCTTTTTCCCGAATGGGTATCCGAGAAAAACATATTTGTTAGTCCTACTAGCAAACTTGTCGCCACCGTGCTGTTGATTATGGACATAGTAGAGACACCCGAAAACTTTAATGTGATTCATGGGTGGCAATTTGTCGTAGAGTAATTCATAAGGAGTTTTCCCATTCAATACAGAAGAGGGAGTACGATTAATGAGATAACCAGCAGCAAGGGAACAATAGCTCCAAAATTTGACAGGAAGATGAGCTTGGAATCGTAAAGCTCGAGCTGTATTCAACAAATGGCGATGTTTACGTTCCACTCGACCATTTTGTTGGAGAGTACCCACACACGAAGTCTCATAAATTATCCCTTTTTTAGCAAAGAAATCGCGCATGCAGGTAAATTCTGAACCATTGTCACTGTGAAGAGTTTTAACTTGGCGGTTAAATTGACGTTCCACCAGAGCAATAAAATTCTTGAGATGCATCGGTGCATCCTGTTTTGATGGCAAGAGATAGACCCAGACGGCTCGTGAATAGTCGTCAAGGATGGTGAGAAAGTATTTAGATCCGCAAATGGATGTGGTGCGATATGGACCCCAAAGGTCACAATGTATTAGCTCAAAAATCATACTCGACTTATTATTGCTCAATGGAAAAGAATCTCTGGTTTGTTTAGCACGGATACAAACTTCACATGCTTTGGAATAAAAAACACCACTACTTAAATCAGATAAATGCAACATATCTAAAACTTTCGAAGAGGGATGTCCCAGACGACTATGCCAAAGCTCCAATGAAGTAGAATTCAAGCTTTGAATCGTTGCAGCAACCTCCATTCCCCGAAAAAATATAGCCCATTCACTTGCTCACCCGCTCCAATCAGCATCTGAGTAATGCGGTCCTGAACCACACAAATACGATCAGATATCTGAAACGTACAACCCCTATCTCTAGTAAGCTGCGAGACATAAATCAGATGACAATGCAGCCCATCCACACAAAAATACATTTCGAAGATCAAGTTGAGATCCCATATAAACATTTCCTTGTTTATTTGAAGTTGTAAATCTCCCATCAGGAAGCTTAATCAGCATAGGTGCCATATCACATACATCAGAAATATAATCAAGTCTTCCTGTCATGTGATTTGATGCACTTGTATCAATGATCCAAGACTCAAGAAAATACGTACCCGAAAACAGAGTATCAGAAGTGGATTTGCGCTCATTCATCATTGTCACCAGTGTGTGCCACTGTTGATCATTAAGGCCACTAAAACTTATGCGGTATGCGACGGTGATTGCAGAGTTGCTCAAAGAAAGAGCCCCACCACCAGATCCAGTCACGGCATTTGTTGTGACAATGTGATTTGCAGGAGCGGTCGCGACTTGCTTGCTACCCGAGGAACCCAAAAGTGACAAAATCCCTGATGAATTAGGCAGATTCTAATCACTTGAACCGGAGCCTAACTTGGACCGAGTTCGCTCACCCCACCAAGGAGGAAAACCAATCTTCTTGAAGCATCACTCAGCGGGATGGCCATTACGACCACACAAACTGCAGATAACACGAACATCGTTGGATGGTGCAGTTCGAGGTTGTGATTGTATTGCAAATCTCACTCCAACAACTCTCTCCTCATGCATCCGAGCCAGCGACTTTGACTCCTCGTCTTGAGTGAGAACGTTGTAAGCTTCGTCCAGGGATGGCAAGGGAGTTCGCGACAATAGAGAGGATTTGACTCCTCCATACAAGGACTCGTCAATTCCCATAAGAAACTGATGCAGCTTATCCTCCTCGCGTTCTTTTGCGATTTCGTCAAGAGATTTACCTTGTTGGTAATCAGCCAAACTCGTCCAAAGCTTTGTCAATCTTCCCAAATACGCTTCGATGGGTGAACCTTGTTGACGGCAAGTGGCCAATTCTATCTTAAGACGTTGAACTCTTTGGCCGTTTTTCACCGAAAATCGCCTCTGAACCTGAGTCCACATACCGTAAGCATCGTCACTGTGTGATAGCGAAGTGCACAGGGACTCATCAATCGTGAGTTTAATCCACGAAATAACCAACGCGTTGTTAGCGCATCAGTCTTCATAATCATCAGAATCTACATATGGTTTTGGGATTGTTCCATCTGCGAATCCAAATTTTTTTCGAGCTTGCAAAGCCAGTTTAAGGTTGGCAGACCAGTCGTCGTAGTTTGGTCCGCGAAGCAGAGGCCTTGAGATAACAGTTCCCGGATTGTCGCCAGAGGTCAAGTCATATGGCGAGATTGTCCGTCTTGTTACCTCTGTTCGAGGTTTGGTCACAGAGGACTCTACGTGAGATGGCTCCGTCATTAAGGAAAATAAAATTTCGACAAAGTGTTAGAGAAACTTATGTCAAAGAAGAAGGGAAAGATAAATAGAGATCCGAAGAGGTTAGCTAATCGGATTGGTAAAGAAATTTTTGAGGGGAAGGGGTATTGAAATCGATAACCAGAAAACCTATTTATCAGGTTTGTGGCTCTGATACCATGTGAAGAACTTTAGAAGTGGTAAAAGTTTTTCTTGTCCATCAATGTTTAAGGTCAATGCCTTATATACAATGCAATAGGTATAACAATATAGACATTGGTCAATTACACTAATGGAGGCCCATTTAGGCCCAATAAATCGTCAGTTTTATTAACGAATTTATTACGATATTTTCACATGTAAGATCGATCTTTATCTTACCAACAGGTTTTTTTTTTCACAGGTTGGGTATCGATTGGTTCACTAGATGGGACATTGTACTCGTTTTCACGAACATGGCAGCTTCATAAGATACCGAAAAACACAGAAACGGATTATGTGATCCAAGTAGAGCCATTACTCGATTGTTCGGGGAATGCATTCTATTTTTCTCAGACAAAGCTAGAAGGAAAGATCCATCGAGTCATTGGAGATAATAATTATGTGTCGGCTGATACGCTCAAATTAATACCCTAACAGATACTAAAGCAGTAATCGTAGTATAGCTAGGGGTATTAATTTGAGCGTATCAAATTTGGCGCTGTTGCCGGGACTCAATTCGCCATTAGATTTTACCTAAAAAATTCGTCTAAATCGCCCGAGTATCGATCGATACCCTTAGGTATCGGTCGATACCCTACGTATATTTCAGTTACTTACATTCTTGGTTTTTGTTTTCAGGTGCATGCCTAATCGAGAAACCAGAAGGAACAAGAACGCTGAGCTAGTTGATCTATCACTGGAATAGCTAGCACTTGTGGAACGCACAAATAGGAAAGCAAAGAAATCAGCTAAGATGAACAACAATCAGTTGGTTCGTGATGCAGCTGGTGCTTACAGAGACCAAGAGGGTCGGTTGTGCAATGAGCAAGGACAACGTCTGGATGGATAGGGGATCGTCATGCCACCTGCTCTTGTTGTCGCTGCGAATGTCGCTGGGAATGCGAGGATTGATGTGGTTAATCGTGGAAGGACGATTGGTGAATACAACAGGCCTGACCAGTTTTTCGCCAATCGATCAGCGATTCGTCCTCCTGCGTTTGAGAGGAATGACTTTGAGCTGAAACCTGCTTACTTTGCCCTTGTGGGACAGCATCTTTTTCATGGTCTTCCTCATGAACATCCGATGGACCATGTGGAGAAGTTCGAGGACTTGGTCACTAGCATCAAGAGCAATGGAGTGTCCTACGACTATCTCTTCTGCAAGCTCTTCCCCTACTCTTTAGGTGGAGATGCGACCTACTGGCTGAGGCAGCTACCTCCTGGTTCGCTAACTACCTGGGAGGACACTAAGAGAGCCTTCCTGATCAACTTCTACGATGATGCACGATCTGAGGATCTAAGGAATAAAATCTCCCAATTTTCTCAAGGACCTACTGAGGCGTTCAAGGCTGCTTGAACGAGATTCAGATCGTATCAGAGAGATTGTCCACATCACGGATACTCTGATGTGCAGCTGCTGGGTATCTTCTTTAGAGGAGTAGATTGGAGGTATCAGATGGCTCTGGACGCTTCGAGCAATGGTAATTTCAACACCAGGTACCCTGAGGATGCTTATGTGTTGATTGAAAACTTTGCATCTAGCAGTAGCACCAAGAGCGCAGACTTCGAGCGCAAGAAGCTGGCTGGTAACATGGATGGGTCGCAGATCGCTGAAGTTAAAGCTCAGCTGGATTCTATGCACAGTCTTCAGCTGGGAAAGACAACAAAGGCTGTCCACTTTGCTGCTGAGAATGAAGTGGAAGATGTTAACTACATTGGAGGTTCTGGCTTCCAGGGTCAGCGATTTGGGTACAACACCAATCGAAACTTCACCAACAATGCTCAGCAAGGAAGGTACCAATCACCACCACCCAAAGCTCCTGACAGTAAGATTGAAGCTATGCTTGAACAGCTGGTTCAAGGGCAGGAGAAGATGACAGTAACCTTCAATGGGAAACTGGATGATGTATACACCGAATTAAGGGGAAGGATCGAGGCTCTCGATACCAGTCACAGGATGCTGGAAACGCAAGTAGCTCAGACTGCAGCAAATGCCAAGGGAAAGACGGTTCATTCACACAATACACACGTCAATGCGATCTCCTCAAGTGCAGAAAATTTTGATGAGGATCCTAAAATCGCCATAGCATCGATCGATACCCCCAAGTGTCGATCGATGCCAGTTACAATTCTGAAACGGGATACTTCCAAAACCCGTGTATCGATCGATACCCCATTGGTATCGGTCGATACTGAGGCGATTTCTGAGGAGACACCTGAGATTTCGACTGTGATGCCTAAAGTAGTTCAAGAGAGAGTTTATATACCGAGGATATCTTACCCCAGCGCTGCTGGAAAGGCTAAGAAGGAGGTAGAGGACGCCAGATGCAAGGCTATGCTGGATAATCTGATTGTGGAGCTTCCCCTTGATGATGATAAATCTGTCAAGGATGATTCAACAGCAAGAGTATCGATCGATACCCTACCTGGTATCGATCGATACCCCTCGTTGAACGAGCCAGAAATTGTGAAAACACCTGAGCTGATTGAAGAAAGAGTTCGCAAACCCAAGAAGAAGAATCCTGTTCCTAAACACCTCAGTGATTCCATTTCTCCAAAGCAGCTGCGTGGCTTTGAGAAGATGGTACAAAGGATTTGCCCTGAATCGTCTTTCGAAGAAGCTCTAGAACACCGTCCTCTGCTAAGTCACTTCAAAGATTGCAAAGAAAGTCTGGAAGAGATCGAAGTGCTCTTTATCGAGGCAAGACGCAAGTCACTACCGCTGCGGCAGTTGACACAGAGGGAAGACCCAGGGAAATTCTCAGTTCCATGCTCCATCTCAGGAGTTGAATTCGATGAGTCTCTCGTTGACTCAGGGTCTAGCGTCAATGTGATATCAAGGGGAATTGCTGAACGATTGAAAGCTGACATAAGACCCCCTACGATGCTTCTCACGTTTGCGAACTCCTCCACCTCACCTCCATACGGTACTATCCATGCTTTGCCTGTTAAAGTAGGAGATTGTCTGGTGCCCACTAATTTTCAGGTTGTGGAGATAAGCGAAGGATCTGAAGTGTCTTTGCTCCTGGGACGACCGTTTATGGCTACTGCTGGCGCGATAATAGACACGCCTAATAAGAGAATATCTTTCTCTTACATTGACGGAGGGGTATATTATGATGTAATTCCCCCTAGGAGTGCTCCCACACGTGTCTCTAGCATCGAGGTTGTCACAGGAGAGTCGCTAGCAATTGATATTTTGGAAGAACCTCCTGATGAGCCTACTGTCACAGACGTTCCAGTTGAACCACCCAGCGCCCCCAAGAAAGTTGTCAAGAAGGCTAAGGCAACAAAGAAGAAGGCCAAGAGCAAGAAAGTCGAGAATCTCCATGTCACTTTAATCCCTCAGAAGAGTGATGGGAATTCGATTGAGTATAAGGTCAAGTGTAAAGGAGTTTCGAAGCCATTCTCTAAGGCTAGAATTCTTCTTACTTCGGAGTTGAAAGAGAAGGGAAAAGAGTTTGTGGAAGGCAGGTTGAGAAAAACTCTAAAGCTAGCAATGACAAGTTGTGGAGCCTGTTTTGGTGCAAGCTCTCACTCTTATCCAGCCTGAAGGGCGTTACAGTCAAGTTATTGACGTTAAACGAGCGCTTGGTGGGAGGCAACCCACTGGTGAGTCTATATATATAA
The DNA here is from genome assembly GCA_002933935.1 of Eutrema yunnanense. Lineage (NCBI taxonomy): Eukaryota > Viridiplantae > Streptophyta > Magnoliopsida > Brassicales > Brassicaceae > Eutrema > Eutrema yunnanense. The sequence goes on along the minus strand of PKML01069224.1, from coordinate 69,543 downwards.
GTATTTTCTTTTTCTTTTTCGTTTTGTGTTTGTGTCAGGATAAACAAGGAGCAAAACTCGAAATCGCTTAGTGTCGATCGATACCCCATTGGTATCGGTCGACACCAATCGCGGATAGACGGTTCATTATATCGATTTAAGCCTGGTATCGATCGATACCAAGCTGTGTGTCGATCGATACTCAATGTTCCAGCAAGGTAACTTCTTGTTTTTCCCAATTTTATTCTGTTCTTTTGTTTTCTTTCACTGACTCTAGGCTAGATAACACTCAGGACAGTGTTGTTCAAGTCTGGGGGAGGTGTCTGCTGACATTGTGTTTGTTTTTCTTAGAGTCATAAAATAAAAAAAAATTATTGAGTCAAAACTTGTTGGAGATAATGATCTTGTGCTTGAATTGTCGCTTTGATTTTGTTTTTGAGTGCACAGTGTTACAGGATCAGCTCTAGATCGACTAATGAAAAATCCAAGGACTGACCAGTTGACTAGAAAACACCCATGTCTCCAGCAGAGTTCTTCTGAAACCTGAGCCAAATTTTTGCACTTCATCAATATGGTTAGTGTTTTTAGAGCTTGATTCATCATTTATATCTGATAAAGGAACCCATGTGTTTAGAGTTATGGTATCTCTCTCCCCTGTTATAAGTTGATAAATAAGAGCATAAAATATTGAAATGATTTTCTTCTGAGTAGAGGGTTAGGAAAATTTCCAGCGATCCCATTATTCTACTTAAGAGGGAATGATCACACAAAGGATTGGAAGCGAGGCTAGGATTTTCCTATGATGCCATTATTCGCCTACATCCTTTGATACATCGGGCTCGGGCCTAGAAATAAAAGCCCGAAAAAAATCGGGCCTTCCGGGCTAAGCCCGATCGGGCTATTGTGTTTTTCGGGCTTAGCCCGATCGGGCTCGGGCTAGCCCGAAAAGCCCGAAACTATTTGATTACGTATATCTTATTAAATTTGGATTCGCTTATCATATAATTTCAAAACGTATGAAAAACGTACCAGAAGAAGGAAAGTCTAAATTGACTCTATACTTAGAAGACGATATGTTGGAACTGACTTTTTATGAAGACATAGATGTTTTATAATGGTAGAAGTGTCAGTCACAACATTATGGTGAGTTAGCTCGTATGACATGTGATGTTCTAAGCATTCCGATAACTACAGTGGCATCATTGATGTTGGTGCGCATGTCTTGGATAAATATAGAAATCGTCTTTTACCAAAAAACGTTGAAGCACTGATTTGTACATGCACTTGGTTGGATGAGTTTACATTTCATGATCCATGTACCATTATCATTCATCTATATTTACTTCATATTTTTAAAATCTTTATCTATAGACTTTCAATGACATTTCTATATGATTTATACCTCTAAAAATTTAATATTATTTTACTCTTTTTTGTTATCTGTAGCTCTTGATGGTGATGAAGATTTAGAAGACGATGAAAGAGATTCTAATCTGAACTTTACTACCTAGATTTAAAGTGTTTTGATTTTATGTTTTATTTAGTAATACAATTTATTTGAATTTTATTTGTTTTTTAGTCAAACTTTTGCTTTTAAATTTAATTGGATTTGATATAATACATTTAAATTTAGATTTATTTTGATAAATATTTTGTTTTTATTATTTTTCAATTGAGAATTGTAATTTTTTGTGTTTGTAAAAAAAAACCCGAAAAAGCCCGAAAAGCCCTAGAGCCCTTTCCGGGCCGGGTCGGGCCGGGCTTTAGAATATAGGCCCGATTTTTTTTCGGGCCGGGCCGGGCTCAAATATATGCGGGCTTTACGGGTTTTGGTCCGGGCCGGGCCGGGCCAGCCCGATTGACATCCCTACTATCACCTGCTTAGAATGCAAGTCCTCTGGTCACAAATCTGAGAGTTGTCCAAGAGCTAAGAAAGTGCATGGTACTTCTGATGGAGAAATCGCAGAGGTAAATCAAAAGAAGAGAAGAAGGAAAACACCAAAGGAAAAGAGTGACACTCCTGCAGCTCCTTCAGAATCAGGAGGAACCATTATCGTTGACATTGGCTTGGATGAGCTGGAAACAAAAGAGATTGAGGACTCAAAGTCTCCTTGTGACTCAGGTCAGTCGGTTCATGTCTCAGACTCTTCAGATGCTGACTCAAACTCCACATCTGATCCAGAATCGTCAGACTATTCCTCTGAAGATGAATCTAAGCCAGATGACGCTGAGAGTTCTGCAAAGGTGATTTCAAAGAAAACCGGAAAGCTGCAGAAGCAACTACGGGATGATTCTAAGCCGGTTGACTCCGAGAGTTTCGCTAAGGTGATTTCTAAGAAAACCAAAAAGCTGCAGAAGCAAATTGAGTTGAAAAGACTAGTTGAATTGCAAAAAAAGAAGCGTTTAGAGACTACTCGGGGCAAAGGCTCCAAACCCCTCAATTTTCGATGTTAGACACCTTTTGCTGGAACGTTAGAGGTTTTAATAATTCTGTTCGGCGGGAAAGTTTTAGGAAATGGTTTATAGTCGCTAAACCCCTCTTTGGTAGTGTTATTGAGACTCGGGTGAAGGTACATAGATCTCAAAGGCTCATTCGTTCCTCTTTTCCAGGATGGAAGTCTGTTTGTAACTATGAATTTGCTGAGTTGGGAAGAATATGGGTTGTGTGGGATTCAGCTATAACAATTTATGTTCACTCTAAGTCAGCGCAGGCAATTACATGTTTTGTTAAGCTGCCTCATATAGCAAGTGACTTTGTGGTGACTTTTATCTATGCGGTGAATTGCTCCTATGGTAGACAGAACCTTTGGGATGAGCTAATTCATTTGGCTGCGGATCTGAATATTTCCTCCAAACCTTGGTTAGTTTTGGGAGATTTCAACCAATGCCTTGACCCAAGTGATGCCTCCACAGGTGGAACTAGAATCTCAAGAGGTATGGAAGAGTTTCGTAACTGTTTGCAGTCTACTAACTTATTTGATCTTCCCTACAAAGGATGTCATTTCACATGGTGGAATAAACAGGAAGAGAACCCAATCGCTAAAAAGTTGGATCGCGCACTCATCAATGACAACTGGTTATTGAAATTCCCTTTTTCCTTCAGTCGATTTGGAGAACCAGAATTTTCTGATCACAGCCCTTGTTGTGTGAATATTGGAAGCCAGAATCGAGGACACAGAAAGCCTTTCAAATTCTCAAATTTCTTGCTTCACCATCCAGATTTTTCCACCAAAATCAGAGCCGTTTGGGGGAGATTGCTCTACCAAGGAACCTCCATGTTTGTTCTCTCAAATAAACTCAAGTATATTAAGAGAACAATTAGGAGCTTCAACAAATATCACTACGCATGGTTAGAGTTAAGGGTTCAGTAAGCTCTTTCAGACCTTACAGCTTGCCAGAATAGCATGTTACTCTCGCCTTCTCCACAGCTTGTTAGGCGTGAGAAAGAGGCTCACAAAGTGTGGTTAGACTTGGCAATTGCAGAGGAGAGATTCTTGTGTCAGAAGTCTCGGGTAACTTGGCTAGCTAATGGAGATTTGAACACAACATTTTTTCACCGTATGATAGCCACTAGAAGATCAATCAACCAAATTCACTATCTGCTGGATCTTTCAAATTTCAGAATTGAAAACCATGATGAGCTAACAAGTCATTGTGTGGAATTTTTCTCGGAATTATTTGGAAGCAGGTCGGACCCTCTATCCCAAGAAGCCATTGATAGGATTCACTCGGTCTCCCATTTCAGGTGTGTGATATGCTCAATTTAATACCCTAAAGTACTAAAGCAGATGTTATAGTATAGCTAGGGGTCGAACCACAGAAGACTCACAGCGATGCACAATAAATTGTATAGTTTAGAATTAAGCTAAGCCAAAAAGATGTAATTAAAAGCAGTGCAGAAAATAAAAGAGTTGTATTCAATCAGGAAATATAGGCCCAGGGTTTTTCTCAGGAAATCAATGAATGCAGATAAACTAACTAGCAGGATTCAGATTTAGTGCAGTTCTTGAACTCAAATCACTAAAGTATAATTGACCAACTGTCGTTGCGAGAATTATCTAAATCTAAATCCTATGAATTCCAAATTTCTTTGCGAATCCTAAAGTCTAAATCAGCTTTAAAATCTGGTTTGATATGTTCACAAATCAATTAAACCAAATTTCTTTGCGAATAACCAATTTGCTCACTTAGGTTCTATTAGGTAATTAATCGCACTGTCGTGCCTAATCAATTATCCTAAGATCTAAGTTCCAGATTCGTCAACCTAGAATTAGCTTTGAACACAACCTAAGCGAAGAACTATAATTCAGATGGTGAATCCTAATCAGATAATTAACTTAGCATTCAGAGAAAACCCTTATGAGAAAACCCTAAACCTAAGGTGGATCTACTCAGACATGGAAATTGAATCCATAGACATAACTGAATAAATCATCAAATAAATAATCAAAAAGGTTTAGAGATCTGATCTCGGACGAAGGGAGATTCAGACTTGTTTCTCACAACCAAAGTATTCTCAGATAAAAGCTTCGCCTAAACAGGTGGCTGAAAACTCCTATTTATAACCTAAAACACGACTTGGGGTCTTCTTGTTATTATCAGAGACTTCTGGACCAATTTGCAATTCTTCAAGTCTTGGAAAACTCGCGGGTCGTGTCCTGCTGCGATGGGTATCGATCGATACCAGGGGGTATCGATCGATACTGGCCGTGAAAACAGGTACTCAGCAACACGATCTTTAGCTCTGCTCCAAACTGCTCCAGAAAGCTCCAATACTTCCAATAATCCTCCAAACATGCTATAACCTGTAAAAGACTCTAAAACACTACAAAACACTAGAAAGACTCAATAAAAAGGACTTATATCATGGCCTAAACAGGGTAAAAACCATGATATATCAACTCCCCCAGACTTAGCCTTTGCTTGCCCTCAAGCAAATAGAAGACTAAACAGAGAAAGAGGTTTGAAAACGCGGAGACTCACCTGTTCATGAACCATCGAAATGATCATTTTTCCAAGTACCCAATTGTCACCAAACCAGCTTTTGATCTAACCACCATGTACTTCTCCGTAGACATTCGCAGCTTTTCCAGACTCCACACATTATCCCATAGCATTGTTCAAGTAAAGCCCTCATCACCATTTTCATCGCTGCAGTTAATGTTCAAGAACCTTCTAGACTCTTTAACAGACAATATCGTGACAAGGAACCACCATTTTTCACACTTTTTGTATCAATTTCTCTCCCCCAGACTTATTTCTTACTATGTTCCCTTTTTTATTCTTTTCTTTTCAGCTTTGCATATACACATCAAGGTATGAGACGCGAGTATTGATGGTGTTTGCCACCAAATCCCCGGTTCTTCCCTCTCTATGTATCAAAGGATGTAGGCGAATAATGGCATCATAGGAAAATCCTAGCCTCGCTTCCAAACCTTTGTGTGATCATTCCCTCTTAAGTAGAATAATGAGATCGCTGGAAATTTTCCTAACCCTCTACTCAGAAGAAAATCATTTCATCTTTTATGCTCTTATTTACCAACTTATAACAGGGGAGAGAGATACCATAACTAAACACATGGGTTCCTTTATCAGATATGAATGATGAATCAAACTCTAAAAACACTAACCACATTGATGAAGTGCAAAAATTTGGCTCAGGCTTCAGAAGAACTCTGCTGGAGACATGGATGTTTTCTAGTCAACTGGTCAGTCTTTGGATTTTTCATTAGTCGATCTAGAACTGATCCTGTAACACTGTGCACTTAAAAACAAAATCAAATCAATAGGTTCAAGCACATGATCATTATCTCCAACAAGTTTTGACTCAATAAAACAGTTTTGACTCGATAAAACAACTGACTCTAAGAAAAACAAACACAATGTCAGCAGACACCTCCCCCAGACTTGAACAACACTGTCCCCAGTGTTATCTAGCCTAGAGTTGGTGAACAGAAACAAATGAACTGATTGGATTATAAAAATTAGGAACCGTACCTGTACATGGTATCGATCGCTACTAGGCAGTATCGATCGATACCAGCCGTATGTCAACACAATGATTAAAAATCAAGGGTGACGAGTTGCTTAACCAGGGAAAGCGTTCCATTGTGTTAAAAGTTAGCACTGTTAGGAACACTCAAAAACAGGTTAAAAGCAACATGGTAGATCAAAGATGAATCCAAGGAAGTTCAAATGCAAAAACACACACTGACATAAGTTCAACAGAAAAGAAAAATAAAGGAAAAAGAAAAAGAAAGAAAAATACAAACGTGAAGATCAGATAAGACTAATCCTGCGTCTCCTCGGAATCGCTCTCATCATCAGCATCAGGTGCGGTGTGTGAAGGTCCAGGCTGGGATGATGGATCAGCATCAGTCGTGCAGCGGCAGCGAACAGCAGCCCAGATGCTCCTCAAGCTGGAGATCATAAATCTCTGGAAAGCAGCTGGCTCCATCGGAACGTCTGTGTCCGCAGGCCACTGTGGCTCAGGAATGGGTGGACACGGTGCAGCCTGAGTACGTCCTCTCTGACGTGAAGTAGATGGGATATCAGCAGGAGGACGAACATGTCGTCGAGTCGTAGAGATCGAAGTCAGGAGGTCCGCAGGAGGCTCGAAACGAAGCAGAGTAGGGTCCTCGGATATGTCTGTCAGATCTCTAGCAGGTAGCTGCACCAGAAAGCTCCCATCTGATCTGTTAAGGATCCACTTCCTCCCGGGTTTCAACCACTTAAGAGTAGTGCTCAGGATCCTGACAAAGCATCGCAGAACCGGGTGTCGAATGTCCATCTGAGTGGACGTCTTGGAATTGTAGACACCATTCTCGAACCATGCCCAAAATCCACGTATGTCAGGATGGGCAGCTGGAAGAGCAATCCTCCTGCGATCTCTCCGAAAACCATAGAGGTCACAGAGGTCAGGGAATGAAATCATGTACCTCGTTCCGCGAGCCATGAAAGATAGGGTGCCACCCTGTGCGTCTCGCAGAACCTCGTCTGAATAGCTAATGCAAGCGGTCGCCATGAACTGACGAACCAAGTCCGGGAAGAGATCATACTGACGTGTGGCCATGTGGCCAAAATCAATCCGCTCGAGCAGACGAGCCAAATCTGAGTCAAGCCCCAGCTGATGCAGAGAAACTCCATCGACAAATCTAGTAGGCTCGATGGTGACACCCAACCACGCGTTGTAGAACAGCGTGTCGAAATCGTCCCACTCCTCAGAAATGGGTCTAAAGGCGGTGTCATCACTTAAGGCATAGGCCTTCTCCTGTCCATCCCAATCGCGGTGGCAAGGGATCCTGGCCTTCTCGTTCAGCTTAGGCCAAGGACTTCTGCGTGGGCCTGCAGGAATATCCGTAGTAGACGGGTTAGAGCTCGATGCGCCTGTAGTCCTGGCTCTCTTGGACTGAGATGTCATCTGCAAACAAAGACAGAAGGACACAGCATAAATCCAACACATCTCAGCAATCACAAAAAGTTCTTATCGTCAAACTCGCATGGGGGTATCGATCGACACCCTGGACCAATTCCAGTTTCACGGTTGCTCAAAATCCCAAATCATCGATAATGAAAACCAAGGCAATTCAAAGGCATAGGTTGGTTCAAAACTACCCTAGAACAACTTAGCAAACGACATGCATCGATAAAAACAAGTTGTAAAGAGTGGGATTTCACAAACCTTAAACCCAAAAATCGGACATAAACCGCTAAATTTAGAGAGCATACCTTTGCTGGGTTGCGAATTAAGTGCTAGTAACGGATAGAGGATGAAAATCCAATGAATCTAGGTACTTAAATCGCCAAAATCGGTGAAGAAATGTGAAAGATGCGATTTGAGAGAGAAAAGGAGGCGGTGTCGATCGATGGAGAAGAAAGAGCAGAAAGAGAAAACCGAGGGTTTTAAAAGAGAACTTACCTTCCCGCATGGTATCGATCGATACCCAGAATTATCGGTCGATACAGGCTGTTGTTGTCGACACTCCAGTGTCGATCGACACTTATGAAGAATTTTGTTCCTTTTTACGGCACTTGGTATCGATCGATACTGAGAGGTATCGATCGATACTCCTCGTCAAATCTGTTTCACGTTTAGACACAAGACACAAGACAAAAAAAATAAAAACAAAAATAAAAGAGTTATGTACAGACTCACCAGTGGGTTGCCTCCCACCAAGCGCTCGTTTAACGTCAATAGCTTGACTGTAACGCCCTTCAGGCTGGATAAGAGTGCGAGCTTGCATCAAAACAGGCTCCACAACTTGACATTGCTAGCGTCAGAGTTTTGCTCATCATGTTTTCCACAAACTCCTGTCCCTTTTCTTTCAGCTCCGAGGTGAGAAGAACTCTTGCTTTGGAGAATGGTTTCGAAGTTCCCTTGCACTTCACCTTATATTGAATTGAATCTCCATCGCACTTATGAGGGGTTAAAATCACAGAGGGAGCATCCTTTACTTCTTTGCTCTTCACCTTCTCCTTTGCCTTAACTGGTTCGACGTCTTTCGTGATAAGAACAGAAGGACTATCTAGAACGTCTGTGACAGTTGGCTCGTCAGGAGGTTCTTCTAAAAGATCAGTTACCAACGTCTCTCCTGTGACAATGGTGATGCAAGAGATATGTGTAGGAGTTCTTCTAATGGGGATGGCTTCGTAGTACACCTCCTTGTCAATGTACGAGGACGAGATTCTCTTGCTTGGCGTATCCATAATCGCCCCAACCGTGGCCATAAACGGTCGTCCAAGAATCAGCTGCGTAATAGATCTATCACTCATCTCAACAACTTGAAAATCAGTAGGGACCAGACAACCTCCCACTGTGACAAGTAAATCAGTGATTGCACCATATGGAGTTGAAGTTGAAGAGTTTGCGAATGTGATAGATGTCTTGGGAGATCGAATATCAGCTCCCAACCTCTCTGCAATTGCCCTTGACATGACATTAACGCTAGCTCCTGAGTCGACGAGAGACTCCTTGAATTTAGCTCCAAAGATAGAGCATGGAACTGAGAAGATTCATGGATCTTCCCTCTTAGTCAGCTGCGTCAGTAGAGGTGGTCGAGGACATTGCACTCTAGGCTTGTAGCCTCTCTCTTCAATCAACTCAGGTGGTTTCATCAATTCTGGTTTGATCTGAGGGGTATCGATCGATACCAGGTAGGGTATCGATCGATATTCGGGACTTTGTCACGTTTCGAGAAAGGGTTTGGACTGGTGTCGATCGATACTCGGTGGTGTCGGTCGATACCTTGGAGATTTCAGGATCCTCTTCGTCGTTCTTGGTAGAATTGGCTGAAATCTTGGCAGTCTGGGCCAACTGTGTATCCAAAATCGTCTGACGAGCACTGAGAGCCTCAATTTTGCTATTCAGATCAGTGTACAAGTTATCCAACCTCCCGTTGAAATTTTCTGTCATCTGCTGTTGTCCGTGAAGAAGCTGTTCAAGCATGGATTCTATCCTGTTTTCAGAAGTTCTGGGTGGTGTGGATGGATATTGATACCTTTGGTCTTGAGATCCAGCTCCACCAACGTAGTTAACATGTTCCACTGCATTTTCTTCAGCAAAACGAACAGTCTTTTTCTGCCTACCCATCAACAGATTATGCACTGAATCCAGCTTCGCACGCACCTCAGCAATCTGCAACCCATCCATGCTCTCAGCCTGCTTCCTTATCTCAAAGTCTGCATTCTTGGCGCTATGGCTAGATGCAAAGTTCTCTATCAACTGATAAGCATCGTCAGGATATCTGGTAAAGAAATTTCCATTGCTAGCAGAGTCCAATGCCATCTGGTACCTACAGTCAATCCCTCTGAAGAAGAAATTCAGCAACTGAACCATATCGAACCCATGATGCGGACAATCCCTCTGATAAGATCTGAATCGCACCCAAACAACCTTAAGTCCCTCAGTTTCTCCTTGAGAAAATTTAGAGATCTTGTTCCTGAGCTCCTCGGATCTCGCATCATCAAAAAAATTGTTCAGGAAAGCGCTCTTAATCTCTTCCCA
>PKML01069224.1:30911-59085 GCA_002933935.1 Eutrema yunnanense | reverse complement strand
CTGCTTCGATGGGTATCGATCGATACCAGGGGGTATCGATCGATACTTGACGTGAATTCGGGTACTTTAGCCAACAGACTTCAGTTTCGCTCCAGAATGCTCCATAAACTCCAAGAATACTCCAAATGTGCTAAAACCTGCAAAAGACTCTAAAAGACTCCAAAATACTATAAAAGACTCTATAAAAGGACTTATATCATGGCTCAAACAGGGTAAAAACCATGATATATCAGTTTAGAGATCTGATCTCGGACGAATGGGATTCAGACTTGTTTCTCACAACCAAAGTATTCTCAGATAAAAGCTTCGCCTAAACAGGTGGCTGAAAACTCCTATTTATAACCTAAAACACGACTTGGGGTCTTCTTGTTATTATCAGAGACTTCTGGACCAATTTGCAATTCTTCAAGTCTTGGAAAACTCGCGGGTCGTGTCCTGCTGCGATGGGTATCGATCGATACCAGGGGGTATCGATCGATACTGGCCGTGAAAACAGGTACTCAGCAACACGATCTTTAGCTCTGCTCCAAACTGCTCCAGAAAACTCCAATACTTCCAATAATCCTCCAAACGTGCTATAACCTGTAAAAGACTCTAAAACACTACAAAACACTAGAAAGACTCTATAAAAAGGACTTATATCATGGCCTAAACAGGGTAAAAACCATGATATATCAGTGTGATGAAAGATTGAGAGTTTCACTAGTTGCTCAGATCACAGATGAAGAGATAAAACATGAATTTTTTGCCCTTCCAACAAATAAATCCTCTGGACATGTGGGTTCTCAGCTGAATTTTTCAAAACCATGTGGAGCGTATTAGGGCTGAACTTAACTGAAGCTGTTAGAGAGTTCTTCACCTCAGGACAACTCCTCAAGCAATGGAACTGCACAACTATCACTCTTGTCCCTAAGAAGCTAAACGCGGACAAAATCACTGATTTCAGGCCAATCTCTTGTTGCAATGTGGTTTATATGGTAATTTCTAAGATTTTGGCTCGTAGACTAGAGAAGCTTCTTCCTCTTTGGATCTCTCCCTCCCAGTCTGCCTTTGTGAAAGGGAGGTTATTATCAGAGAATGTCCTGCTAGCAACGGAACTAGTGCAAGGATTTAATCAAGAAAACATATCTAGAAGAGGAGTCTTGAAAGTAGATCTTCGAAAGGCCTTTGACACAGTTGGTTGGCATTTCATATTGGAGGTTTTGGTGGCAGCAAACTTCCCTTCGGTTTATGTGAATTGGATTAAGCAATGTATCACAACTACAAGCTTTTCCATCAACATTAATGGTAGTTTGTGTGGGTTCTTCAAGGGCACTAAAGGACTGAGGCAGGGAGACCCTTTATCTCCTTCTCTTTTTGTTATTGCCATGGAAGTGCTATCACGTTTGTTAGATTCTAAATTTGCTGATGGCACCATTGGCTACCATCGTAAGGCAAGGGCGATGAAAATTTCCAGCTTAGCTTTTGCAGATGATTTGATGATTTTCTATGACGGGAGACCATCTTCTCTCCACGGCATAACTTCTGTTCTTGACGACTTTGAAGCTCTTTCTGGTCTTGCTATGAACATAAAGAAATCAGGGATATACACAGCAGGGTTGAATCAGGTTGAGGTTGAAGGTACTGCTGCCTTTGGTTTTGTCAACGGTTCGTTTCCTTTTAGATATTTGGGTCTCCCTTTGCTCCACAGAAAGCTCCGGAAAGCTGACTACTCACCTCTCATGGATCAGATATCCTCTCGGTTCAACCATTGGGCAACGAAAACTCTCTCTTTTGCAAGAACACTACAATTACTCTCATCGGTTATATATAGCACTGCGAACTTTTGGCTTTCAACATTTATCTTGCCTAAATGCTGCCTTAAAGCTATAGAAAGTCTTTGTAATCGTTTTCTATGGTCAGGCGACATCACCAAAAAAGGTGGAATCAAGGTCTCATGGCAACAAGTCTGTCTACCTAAATCAAAAGGTTGTCTTGGCTTGAGGAATTTCACGATTTGGAATAAAACCATGAACCTCCGCCTGATATGGATGCTTTTTGCAAAAAGAGATTCTTTGTGGGTTGCTTGGAACCACTTCCACCGGCTTAGGTATGTAAATTTTTGGAATGCTTAGACATCTGATCACCACTCCTGGATTTGGAAAGCGTTGCTGGCTCTTAGACCGCTAGCAAAACAGTTCCTGAGATGTACGATTGCAAATGGAATGTTAGCTAGTTTCTGGTATGATCACTGGAATAGTTTGGGCCCGTTGATCGATTACGTTGGTGTTGCTGGCCCTCAGCTTACAGGAATACCAGAATCTGCGTTAGTAGTAGAAGCTCTTGGCCCCTTGGGATGGATTCTTCCTTCTCCTCGCACAAGAATTCCTGCTCTTGCAAACCTCCGTAGAGTAATGGTTGATTCTCCCCAGCCTGCACAATCTCGAGGACCAGATACATACATTTGGTGCATTCCCGGCTACTCCACAAACGCTTTCTCTACTAAACTAACATGGGAGCATATCAGGCCGACAAGTACTATCAAGCAATGGGCTAAGGCTGTCTGGTATAAATGATGCATTCCCAAACATGCTTTTATATTTTGGGTTTCTCACTTGGACCGTCTTCCAGTCAGATCAAGGCTAGCTTCATGGGGTATAAACACTCCAACCACCTGCTGTACTTGTCACAGAGAGTTAGAGACCATAGACCACTTGCTTCTTCATTGTGATCTCAGCTCCCAGATTTGGAGTATGATTCTCACACGTTTAGGTCAGCCCTACTTCTCTTTTGTTGATTGGGCTTCCCTTATTGATTGGTTATCATCTCCCTCTAGACCCTTCAGCTTAACACTTAAGCGTCTCGTGGTTCAAATAACGGTTTATTACATCCGGAAATAGAGGAACAATAGGCTCCACAATATGGTATCAACTTCTCACATGGTAATCTTCAAGCAGATAGATCGAGCCGTCAGGGATTCCATCCTTGCTCGGTTGAACCGGAAGAAATTCAGGAATTTTCTCTCTCACTGGTTCACTTATAAGTAGTTGACACTATAGGTTCTATCTATAACCTTTTTCATGTTCTCAATAGGCTTTTTTACTCTTTTTTTGGGCCCTTTGTAAACGTATTAGCTCCGCCGAGCAATTGTAAAAAACCCGTTCCTTTTTGGTAATATAAATTTACAGTTTATCAAAAAAAATATATATATATATTTGTAGTTATATCTTAAATTCTTATTCTATTTGTAGAGATTGAAAATTTGTATTGTATATATTTGTAGTTACATTTTTAACAAAAAAATAAAAGGTTATAGTTATTTCTTAATCTGTTTATAGGGAATAATTAAGGGATTGAAATTTTGTGTTGTGTATGGTGTAGTTATATCGTTAATTAAGGGATTAATTTCAATGCAAAAAATAAATAAAAAACCCTCACTTATTGACAAATCCAGATTTGAACTTTCAAGAACTTGATCAAACAAAAGCTCTTTCGATTTCCATTACATATTCAAGTGGCTTAGTGAAATACATTAAGGATAATTTGACTTGGCAAACAAACAACCAATTATGGTAGAAAAATTTAACTCCGTTTGTAAAACCGTATGCTCTCCCTTTTTTTTTTTTTTTTTGACACACGTATGTTCTCATTTCTCGTAATCAGTACGTGTTTTCGAACTCACCGAGATGGTTGTAATGATCAATGACACACGAATCCAAATCTATATTGTTATTTTACATCTCTAGAGTAGTCTGATGAACTATCATAACTAATTCATACGTTATGATTCTTAATCACGGATGAAACAATATGTAAATCATTGCATAGCGTAATATTAGTCTTAAAAAAACAACGGTGGGTTTGAAGTATATACAATTCGGTACAATATGACAAAAATAAACCAAGCAACCTACATGCACACATATACACACACGCGTGGCACGTGTACACAAACATTTGAACTTGGCATTGTTTGAAACTTTTTTGGGGATCAATCATGCCAACAAAGGAGCATGACCACACATCTTCTGATGATGTAAATCCTTCCCTTTTGTTCTTTCATATACTTCCCCAATCTTCTACTTAATGATCTCTTCTTCTCCTTCTCCGAGCTCATCATGATCCTCTCCATTTCCATTTTCAAGCTTCCAAGGGACAAATTTGATGTAACAATGGTTGAACAAAGTTTGACGGTGCGAAAGATTCGATTTTATGTGAAAAAATGAGACTTGTTTCCTTCTTCTTAATAGTAAAGCCAAAAGGCAGAATTGTTTTGGTAGTTTTAGACTGATAGAAGTGAAAGAAGCTTTGGATAGAAGAGAGCTGATTTGAAAGTGAATTCACTTGTGGAGGTGTTATATGTAGAGAGAGCTTGTGGTACAAGCATGCACGCATGGTTACATTTTCTATTATTTTTTATTATATCTCCATCACCTAAGATACAATACAAAATTATAATTAGAAAATGTGTATATTTTCATTCACCATAATTAGAAAAGGTGTATATTTGCATTCCCCATATAATATAAAGGGATAAATCTATAGTGTATAGTGTATTAATAAAAAAATAAAAATAAAAAAGAAATCGTAAAATATCATAAAAACACTTATAATCTGTATTCAAGACTCCATTCGAATTTTAAGAAGAAGAGAAAAAAAATGCAAACATATTTTTAACCCTAACAAGTTACTAGAAATTATCAAGAATGCAGTGTTTTTGGCCGACAAAAAAAAGGGCAATGTTTTTGAAGAAAAAAAAAGTACTTGAACAGAGAGAAGTCTTGAAATTGTGTTTTCTCCAAAGCTCATGTTCCCTCGTTTTCCAAAATCCACTTGAAATACCTTTTGTTTTCCTTTTCTTTTTGTCAATCCTCTTGTGATAACTGATTTGCAAATACTTGTAGTTATTAAACAAAGAGAGAAGAATCAATTCGAGATGTAAGAAAAAAAAAAGTAGCAAACGAAGATGTGGAGGCAGCCACACGTGACATTCGCGTGACTGCATGCTTACTGTTTGGCATAATCCAGACAACCTTGTTTATCTTGTCTCCCGACTAATATTGATGTGATTTAATTACTTATTGATGATTTTGTTGCAAAATAATTATTGATTATATGTAATAAGTGAATTTGAACATAATTTAAGTATCATCAGGCCGTATCTTGGCCTTGGATTAATCAAAGATTGTGTCCGTAAGTAAAAACACTGTACGGTTCAACGCATCAAGTACTATTTTCGTCTTTGTAGTACTAGTTTGGTTAACTAATCATTGATTATAGACTATTGTGGGGTGATTAGTTTCTGTTTTATGAAGCATCTGATATCTTGAAATTAGTAATTTTGATTTGGACCCCTCATATATTAGGATCTGCGTATACACGGATTTATATTTTAATATTTTATAACCCGTGGAAAAAATAGAAAACGAAATTAGACTTCCGGTACAAATAAATAATAATATAAGGTTGAGAATGAAAACGCGAAACCACATATAGAGATCCTATTTTTATTATATTACTAGATTTTGCACACATGCTACGCGTAAGTATTCTTTTAATATTATTTTGTTAAAAATTATATGTAACCAATTATATATACAGTATATAATATACTGAGATATTACTTTTTGTTTGTTGGTAATTGTAATAATAGATATAAAAATATTGCAGTTTTAGACTCAAAAATTATATATAGTTTGTAAGATTTCATCGGTTTTGTTTTGAATTTATATATGTCCCGTTTGAAAAATGAATTATTTGATAGAATACTTATAAGTTATTATACCAAAGCCAACTAAAAGTGTAACAAAATAATCAAATGTTATTTAATAAACATAGTATTGACACGAAGATAAAATATTATACATCATTTCGTCAAATCAAGAAAATAAATTTTTTCATCACTTTACTTCAATGCTATTCTATTTCCTTAGCTACTTTAATCAATTCAATTTTTTAATTTAATTTTCAAATCAAAAAGCAAACTAATAAGCACAAATTTTGCTCTCGTATCTATAAAAAACTTAATTTTGAAACCAGGATATTATATAAATATGGAATGAACTTTGAAACAAATTTGTAATAACAAAAAACCGACAAAATAAATATACTATTTGTAAGTTTTACCTTGAACAGATAGAAGCCGGATTTTGTCTAGTGACGTATTGATTGTGATAACTTTTAATGGTTTTTCGATGAGATCATAAACCTAAGTGATGATGATTTAATTCTCATACATAGGTATCATTGCAAAATATTATTGAAATAACAAACATCATTTTTTATCTGAGAAAATTGGTTTACACATGATCATTTTTTCTTCATTGTAGTTGTCTTTCTCAATCCATTGATGGATTCTTTCTCATGTAGTTTTTTTATTATTTTTATATTCTATCATAGCGTAACTTTGATAAGAAGACAATTAAATTGGAAAACTCAATACAACTTACATGAAAATTTAGAAAAATGAATAACAAATAGAACAACTCAAAACAAAGTAATCCTACATTGATCTATGCCTCTATGGTAATCTCAATCTGAATTTAAAAATATAATTTCTTCTATCATTTGCGCATTTTCTATTCCATGCGATCGTGTGAAAAGTTTTTGTGGACATGTGCAAAATTTAAATGCTAATGTAGATTATAATTATTGGTTAGTTAAAATCATATGTCGAAGTCTTAGAATCAAGTAACTTTAACTTTTATAAATAACATATATATTTTTAATAGATTTTTTGTGACATTGATATATATCATGTTGATTTTTGTGTTGTTAATGGAAATTTTATACATAATTTCCTTATCTTTTATATTTTTACTAACAATAATATTAGAATTTTGAAACTTTCTTAATTTTGAATGTTGATGTGTACCAATAAAATTGGTTATTTAAAATCTTATGTGGACACCCTTAAATGCATATAGCATCAACTTTTATTAGTAATATACTAGATTAGGCCCCTCGTATACGCAGATTTATAATTTAAATTTATAACTCGTGAAAAAATCTAGAAAAAAACAATTGAAATCACACGTAAAAATAAACAAAATAAGTTTGAGAACAACGACACAAAATCACCCACCGATATCGAAGTCTAAAAGATGAACAATTATTTATTTATTTTGATTTTTTTTCAATTATATGATTTCCAATAAAATTTTTCACATGTTTTCAAATATTTAGGTTTTCTTATTTCTATTTGAATGAAGTTTATTATTATTTTATTATTATTACGGGATTATTAACTCGGCTTTTTAAAATAAATTAATTTTTTCTATTTTTATTTTTGTTTAGTAACTTTACATTTTATGATTATGAATCGGTTATAATTTTTCTCAATTTTTAGTTTTTCATTTATTCTATTAACTTTAAATTTTATGATAAATTGGCATTTTTTCTTTTTCATTTTTGTTTAGTAATTTCATATTTTAGGATTAGAAAACAATTACATATATATATATATATATTAGTAACTTTTCCTTTTAGGTAGGGGTTAAACTATTAACCGGGATCCGAGATCCGCTCCAACATTTTGAATATCCGAGGGGGTCGGATCCATATCTGGATAGTTAAATTATAAGGTACGGATATCCGGATCCTTTAAATATATTAAATCTTTATATTTTATTAAGATATATATAAATATATATAATTTAAATAAAATTTATATATTTTTTATAATAACATATCTTTTTACAAAATATTATATAAAAGTTTAATTTTATCATTATTTTTAATATTTTAATTTTTTATTATTTTTTACAGATCCAGATATTTGCGGATATCTACGATATCTTAATATCTAGGCGGATATCCGGAAGCCCCGGATACGGATCCAAATCCGGATATCCCAAACTTTTCCAAAATTTCTCGGATATCCGTTCCGTCCCACCCCTACTCATAGGATTAGGAAACAATTACAAATTTTTATTTTTTATTTTTTTAGTAACTTTGCCTTTTAGGATTATGAATCGATTATAGATTTAGTTTTTCTATATATTTTTTTTTATTAACTTTACTTTTTAGGATTAAAAAACAATTACATTTTTCTATTTTATTGTTAATACACGTCAAAATTTTAAATTTTATAGATTAACTTACAAGTGTCACGATCAGGTGAATTAACAATTTTGAAATATTATGCTTTATATAATTAGATAAATTTCACTATTTCCATGGTTTGCTATCACTTCCACACTATGCAAAATTGTTACATCAAAGAACCGCTGCTTAATAACAACTAAGGCTCCGAATGGAGAAAGCGAATCAGGCGGTGCAGATCAAGCGGTTCAAGCAGATCATGCAGATCAAGTGTGGATCAGGCAGAACAAGTGCGGATCAAGCGGTTCAAAATATATGGTTGAATGGGAAAAGTGTTACATAAAGTGTATTTAAATAAAAAATAAATGTAATAAATATTGTTATGGTTATAAATATGTATAATATATTATACATAAAATTACTTCAAATACAATACACCGGTAAGAAATAAAAAAATTAAGATCAGGTATTTTGATTTGTCCATAACATATTTGCAATATGTTTTCTGGTCGGTTCTTTTGGGTTTCGAATAGTTCAGATATATACATTTAAAAACCATTCAGGAACTGGAAATAAAATTGGTTTGGGTACCTTCCGGTTTGGTTCAATATGAATAATTAATGTCTAACCCGAATAAAAAACAGAAATTTTTTTGGTTCGATTTCGGTTACTCTTACCCAAGCTAATTGAAACTACCCGAAAAACCTAAAAAAATGGTTCAATTTTAATAAAATTTGGTTACATTTTGAATTTTTTTTTTTTAAGTTTTATATATATAACTAAGGATTTTTGGATATTTCGCATATCTTGATCTAAACATAATTAATTTATAATTGTAATTTTAGGTAGTTCGATTATCTCAAGTAATAATCGGATTAGACGAAAAAACTATCGAAGAAGATCCAATTAACGAATCAGATTTTGATAATTATTATAATTGTTTTTTTCAGATTTTCCAAAACTAAAAAAGAAAAAAAAACGAATCGCAAGTTTCACTTCATAATGGAGGTGTATACACTGTAGAGAGCAAATCTTTACTTTTATTTGTAATTTGTTAAGAAATTGATCCACTCTCGGATCATCTGCTCTTATTATTATTTTAATTAAAAAATATATAGTACATTTTAAAAATTTGTTGAATGAGAATGTATGAGTGGCTCTCCCACTTTACGTATAGATGGTCTTTTAAACGTCATTCCATTCAGAGCCTAAGGATCCGAATGGAGAAAGCGGATCAGACGGTGCGGATCAAGCGGTTCAAGCAGATCATGCGGATCAAGTGCGGATCAGGCGAATCAGACGGAACAAGTGCGGATCAAACGGTTCAAAATATATGGTTGAATGGGAAAAGCGTTACATAAAGTATATTTGAATAAAAAATAAATGTAATAAATATTGTTATGGTTATAAATATGTATAATCTATATATATAAAGGAGAATGATTCAAAGTTAGTAACTCGCAAGATCGCGACACGTATCAAGTTAATCCATTAGATTTTGACACGTATAAAAAAATTATCAATTAGATTTTGACACATAATATCTTATTATATAAAAGAGAATGATTCAAAGTTAGTAACTCGCAAGATTGCGACATGTGTCGAGTTAATCCATTAGAAAGGAGAATGATTCAAAGTTAGTAATTCGCAAGATCGCGACACGTGTCGAGTTAATCTATTAGATTTTGACACGTGTACAAAAAATTACCAATTAGATTTTGATACATAATATTAACAATAAAGGAAAAAATGTAATCTAGACTTAATCATAAAAGTAAATGTAGCAAATAAAGGAAAATAAAAGTTGTTTTTAGATTAAAGAAATTTATCTTAAAGTTTTGACACATAATATTAACAATAAAGGAAAAAAAATATAATTTAGACTTAATCCTAAAAATAAAATTTACGATAAAATAAATAAGATATGTATAAGAACTTTTATTTTCTATAAAAAAGGAAAATAAAAGTTGTTTTTAGATTAATAAAATTTATCTTAAAGTTTTTTTTTAAAATGAAAAAAAAAATATGTTTATAATAAAGCAACAAAACAATAGATTGACATCATAAAAAAGAAAGTAAACAAAGAAAACTTAAACAAAAAATTATCCTAAAATCTAAATTTAAAAAAGAATAAAAGTTAAAGTTAAAAAAAAAGAGATTAAAAAAATTCTATTTTGATTTAAAAAATTTTAAAAAGGAATACAATCCTATAAGGAAAAGAAATTCTAATTCCTCACCTCTATATAACCAATTTGATATTTTCTTTTCAATTTTACAACCAAAAAAACATTCACTCACATATTTCGTCCATAAGCTACATACTCTTCGTTATCTAGACTAGAGGTAATCTTCTATGTAATCGAAATTATGATGTATGTTATGAAATATCTTCTTTATATATACCCGCTTCATATATCTTCGTTATCTACACCCGATATTATGTTATACATTATCTAAACTAAAAGCTAAATTATGTTGTATGTTATCGAAATTATGTTAGAGAGACATGTCAAGTGAATTGATCAGATTTTGAAACATGTTTAATAAATTTTCAATTCTATTTTGATAGATTTTTAATAATTTTCTAATTATATTTTAAAACATAATATTAACAATAAAAATAATATTTATAATCAATTCATAATCTTAAAAGATAAAAGAAAAATTAGTAGTTATGTTTAGATTAAGAAAATTAAACAAAAAATATAAATAAAAGTCAAAAATTTTTAAATAAAGAAAAAACCATATTTTAGATTAGAATAAGGAAATTAAACAGTATATAACAATCCTAAAAAGAAAATGAATAGAAGCCAAAAAATTAAAAAAGGAAAAACTATATTTCAGTTTAGAATAAAGAAATCTTATTATATAAAGCTCAATGTTTCAATGTTGTTAACTTACCTGATCGCGACACATGTCAAGTCAAAGTTGTAAAAAAATAAAATTGATTAATAAAAAAACTTAAAAATTCGGAAAATTTAATAACCGATTCATANCCAATTCATAATTGGTAATTTTACAAAAAAAAAATTTTTTAAGTATCTTAAGAGGCAAAATTAATATAAAAATGGAAAAAAAAATCTTAGTTTTTCCATTTAGATTAAAGAAATTAATCCTAAAAGAAAAAAAATTCTAATTTCTCACCTCTATATAAACCTCTAATTTCCATTTAGTTTTTCAATTGTTTCTAAATTTACATATTATATATTTTCATGGGTGATCTAAGTTTGTTTTCTATTTTTCGTTTTTAGTTTTGTTTTTAATTTACATATTATGCGGGTACTTATCTAGTATATTATACATAAAATTACTTCAAATACAATACACCGGTAAGAAACAAAAAAATTAAGATCATATATTTTGATTTGTCCATAACATATTTGCAATATGGTCTCTGGTCGGTTCTTTTGGGTTTCGAATAGTTCAGATATAGACATTTAAAAACCATTCAGGAACTGGAAATAAAATTGGTTTGGTTCAATATGAATAGTTAATGTCTAACCCGAATAAAAAACCAAATCTTTTTTGGTTCGGTTTCGGTTACTCTTACTCGGGCTAATTGAAACTACCCGAAAAACCTAAAAAAATGGTTCAGTTTTAATAAAATTTGGTTACATTTTGAATTTTTTTTTTAATTTTTATATATATAACTAAGGATTTTTGGATATTTCGCATATTTTGATCTTAAACATAATTAATTTATAATTGTAATTTTAGGTAGTTCGGTTATCTTAAATAATAATCGGATTAGACGAGAAAACTATTGAAGAAGATCCAATTAACGAATCAGATTTTGATAATTATTATAATTGTTTTTTTCAGATTTTCCAAAACTAAAAAGGAAAAAAAAAATGAATCACAAGTTTCACTGCATAATAAAGGTGTATACACTGTAGAGAGCAGATCCTTACTTTTATTTGTAATTTGTTAAGAAATTGATCCACTCACGGATCATATGCTCTTATTATTATTTTAATTAAAAAATATAGTACATTTTAAAAATTTGTTGAATGAGAATGTATAAGTGGCTCTCCCACTTTACGTATGGAAAGTCTTTTAAACGTCATTCCATTCAAAGCCTAAATTGCAGAAACATGTATATGGTTTCAATGGCAGAAGCATAGACTCGAGCAAGTTTTTCATTATCATAACATACAAATATGTTCATCTTTCTCCATAATTAACTTTTCAAGAGTATGAAAACAGACTCTATTTCATGGATTCTTCTCAGGAGAAGAAAACCTGAACACTAGAAGTTTTCAAAGACTGACAAACAGGACAAACACCGGTAAACACATCACAGTCTTTACACAAACTCAAGTGCCTACACGGCACAAGCAAGACCGAAACCTCCTTTGCATTGCACGACTTACATCTCATCCCAGTACTTGGCATCCCCGGGATGGTCCGGTAGTTGTATGAGGCAGCCTCGTCATCAATCTCGCTATCCCCAAACCCTTCGTTTACTTGATGATGATCAGCTACTACTCCCGTTGC
The DNA here is from genome assembly GCA_002933935.1 of Eutrema yunnanense. Lineage (NCBI taxonomy): Eukaryota > Viridiplantae > Streptophyta > Magnoliopsida > Brassicales > Brassicaceae > Eutrema > Eutrema yunnanense. The sequence goes on along the minus strand of PKML01069224.1, from coordinate 46,566 downwards.
ATTGTTGTTGTTTCCATGTGACATCACTTGTTGCAGATTAACCTTCAAGGCATTAACCACAGATTCATTGTACTTTGCCCTGTAATGCCAGTTCTGAGCTTCCGCTGCCACTTGTTTTATCTTATCTACTAGTTCCCGGTTCTTCTTGTTCATGCTTTCAATCTCCTGGTCTTTCTCTTGAATCTTCTTACTCACATCCTTCTCTAAGGCCATGACAAAAGCCGTGACATGTCTCTGTTTTATGTCTCTCACACCTTTCGCCAGTTGATCTGCCTGTTCCAAAGAGAGAACAATCTCAAGAGTGTGGGATATTTAAGCAAAAAAACATAAGCTTTGCAGATAGGATCAGTACCCGGAATTTGATAAACTGATCAAGCTCGTCTTTCTGTCTATCAAGGTCCAATCTAATATTGTCACCGAGTGACTGAAAGATTGGAGTCGTGATGCTTCCATTTGCAGAAGTTACGGAAGAGTTTCGCTCATCGTCGTCATAAGATAGTCTCAGACCAGTTGACACTAAGTTCTGCTTTGGGACTTCATCTTGAACGACACTACTGTTATTGTAGTTATAATTCAAAGAGATCTGCAGCTTCTGCTGTCTCTGGTTATTATTGTTGATTTCGGCTTCTCTTCCGCGTTTGCTATTATGCCGAATCATTGGAGCAAGGTTATCATTAGCAAAGTAGTTTACAGGATCAATAGCGCAACCAGCTCTCACTGTAACCACATACAAAGCAAAAAAAGCTTTAGCTCTATTAAGTTCTAACAACATTCAAAGCAAATGAGAACAAAAATCAGAAACTTAACTGGTTCCGAGCTGATTCAACGATGTGTTTGTTTGGTATTGAAACTGGCTATCGTTCATTTGAACCTGCGGCAAAGGGTTCTCATTGTTGCCTCCCAACATCTTCTCTAGAGCTTAACCGTCTTGTGTATGTAGCCGCAAAGTATTCAACTTTCAAAAGAATTACAGTAAGAAACCTGCAGACAAATCAAACTCTATGAAACTCATATTTCTTCCACTTCTAACATAAAAGAGCCAAGACGTACTGTACTAAGCTATACAGATTACAATCCAACTAGAAACAAAGTTGAGAAATTGAGGAAACTATGCTTTCAATCAAGGCCTGGATATATTACAAATACTAACAAGTCGGAGTTGATTGATTCTTCATAAAAATACTTGTAAAGCAAAATATAAAGAGATATCTGGAGAATCAAGTTTGAATATTAAATAAAGTTTCTATGATCTCGCCTATTAATTGGATACACGAACCAGATTGATTGATCATAGTCAAAGATTCAGATAAATTAATAACAAAAATATAGGCAAAAGAAATATACCAATTAAGGTAAATCTTTCGAACATGAAAACAACTTGGCATACTCAAAGGTCATGTAAGAGAACATGTATACCTCTTAGAGATTGCCCATCAAAGATTCAACCGAATTACAGAAAAAAAATAAACCCTAGCTTCCTTCAGATCCTGAATACACACACAAGAAGAAAAACAAAAATCTTCATCATCATCAAAGCGACCCAGAGAAAAAAGTTTGATTCTTTTCAATCAATTAAATCCAGAAAACGAAAAAAACCTGCAAAAACAAGGAGTCGAAAGGAGGCAATCGATGAAGATTCAGAATCTTAAGAGACGAATAAAAAGAAAAGAAAACGATGGGTTTGTTGAAACGCACGGAAACAAAACATCCAAAGATGGTAAGAAATTAATTTAAGGGAGGAAGAAGAAGAAACGGATGGGAAAAAAAAAAAACGAATGAAATGAATGATGGAGGTGAGAAAGCGGGACACAGTGGTGAAGGAGTGGGAGAAGTTGGGTGGCGAAATCAGTAATTAAATTAAATATAAACAAATGAAAAATTTAGAAAATCGAAAAAAATAAATTCCAAATCTATTAAAATAAATAAATATTCTAAAATATCACAATTTTTTTCTTTCGAAACTAGCATTTTAAATTTAAAATCCTGAAAATAACACAAATAATTATATAAAAATATTTGTTTATCTAAAATAATTTTAAACATTATATTTGGGTTCGTTATTTCTAATTTGGAATTTAATTTTTTCCATTAAAAATAATTTTAGATTATTTTAATATTAAATTTATGTTATTATTATCAAAATTTATGTTATTATTGTCATTTTTAACTAGTAATACTAAATTTAGAACAAAATTTTAAAAATATATTATTTTAATTAACTGTCCTTAAAATAAAACCAAAACACAAAAAAAAAAAATTGGGTGATGATAACAAGAATAAGAATAATACTAAATAATATTATTGGTTCTGCTCATTTCCCCGTGAGTTGTGCCTCTCTGGTGACGCCATTCAACTCCACTTTTCTGCATTTTTCTTCTCTGATTTTCCTTTTTAAAATATTTTTGACCAATTCCATTAATTTGATTGATATTAACAAAACAAGAAATTTTCAACATACTATTTTTTTTTATTTTTTTTTTGTCAACATCCTAACAACCTAATTTGTTTTTGACATGTTTCTTTGACATCCCTTACACGTAGATTGAGATTCTGAGGTGGACTGGGTTATTTGGTTCTCAGGTTTTTGTAGTTTTACAAAATAGATACCATTCAAAATTAAATTTTATATCGGTTTAGTTCGATTCGGTTTTTAGTAATTTGATTATGTTCAGATTCGATTCCAATTCAGTTCGGTTTCTGACAAAACTATTATAACAAAATAAATAACTACCAGATTTTATATAATATTTTAGATTTAGTATATTTAAATATATTTTTAATATATATGTAATCTCGGTTAGTTTGATTAATTTTATTCGGTTAGATGGAGAAAGAGGGAGGTGCTCGAAACCATCGATGGAGAGAGAAAGAGAGAGAAACCATCGATGGAGAGCCCAATTTTTTTATTTTTTAAATGTTTTTAACTCTATTTAAGATTTGTTAGTGTGACTTATCCCAATAAATGCATCTGGTCTAGTGGTTTTGTAATTTAGGAAATGAGAAGTGTGCCCTTTTTACTCAAAACGACGTCGTATTGTTCTATCGTTCCAATATGGATTACGCCGTGGCAGCTGACTCATCTCCGTTAACGATTTAACGGGATTGACTGACAAATTTGAGTCAATGCATGTTTCGGCAAAAAAAAAATGTATGTGTATGGATATTCAAATTTTTAAAAATATGGATATGATTTAGCACATATCAATTGTTCGGGTACTAATGGGTACCATTGGTCTATGTATGGATAACTCATCTTTATCTTTTCTCTTATACACCCTAACTAGATTTTCACCCGCGCGCCGGCGCAGATTTTTTTAAAAAATATTTAATGCAATATTTTCAAATCCTGGTCAGACCAGTTGGTCCTGTTATAGCTTTAAAACATGGATCCAGACAACAATATGATCCTGTTATAGCTCTAAAACCCGATATTATAAAATCCAATAAAGCTCGTAAAAACTCAGCAAATAACTGTGAACTGGACATATTAATCGTTCATCCGGGCGGATCATGGTTCCATAATAATATAACCATATGGTTTTCTTTATTGTTTTTATTGAGTCATTCAGATTTTACATTATTGTACTTTATGATCTTCTTTCGTTTGTGAATAAGACTATATCAAAAATTTAATAATTACTTTGTCAGTTAGACATATCCTTTTTAAACATATCTTAGTGATTTGTTAGTTTAAATTAATATATATATGTATAATATTTTGTACCGTGAAATATATGTATAATATTTTGTACCGTGAAATATATGTATAATATATATATTTACTAATTTCGAATATTTGAATTTTTAAAATGATTGATTATGATAAAAAAAATTACAATAACATATTTTTTTATCATCTGTGTTATTATGAGAATATTATTTAAATTTAAATATTTAGAATATTTAGATTAAATCTAAATTAATATATGATTTATTATTTTTGAATATAATAACTAATTTTCTGATTTTTGGTAAATAATCTAACATATATATAAGAAAATCTAAAATAATCTAAAATAATTTTTAATTTTCGGAATTAAAAAAATATATATATAACCAAAATTAAAACTTTCGTGATATCAATGGTTTAGAAGATTATGGTTTGTATTTGAAATTTTATCTCCAAAAATGAATTTTTAATTGGAAAAAATTATTCTGTTTGGAAACAGGTATAGTTATCCACAAAAATTTAAAGTTTAAAAGTTATCTAAGATAGGAATAGATTTATATGCATTTTTCCTGTTTGGACACAAACAAACCCGTAAAAAATGGTGATTATAAAAACATAACACTAACCCGCCCATCATATTACCGTATAATATAAATATTTATTAATTTCGAATATTTGAATTTTTAAAATGATTGATTATGATAAAAAAAAATACAATAACATATTTGTTTATCATCTGTGTTATTATGAGAATATTATTTAAATTCGAATATTTAGATTAAATTTAAATTAATATATCTTTCTTTTCTTTTTTTTCCGACAAAATACATTTATTGATTTTGCAAATCACAATCATTGTTTACAAGGATATGGAGAAAATTTGGGCAAGAATTATACAAAGACCATTGTAATGGATCTAACAGTGCTTTCCTAGCTAATAGATCAACACAAGCATTTGCTGTTCTGTTCCTATATGAAAACTTAATCATTTCGAACTTACTGCTCCATTGTTTGATTTCCTCCAAATGATGATGTAGTTTGAGATTAGTAGTGTTCGTGTTGATGGTTTGATTCATATTCAGATTATCACCTTCAAACTCTACTTTACGATATCCGAGAGCTCATGCTGCTTGTATTGCCCAAATGAGAGATGTACATTCTGATTCTTCCGCTGTATATCTTCCTTGAAATTTCCCCATTCCGCAGTCAAGAAAAGAGCCATTACTGTTCCTGATGATCCAACCAAGACCATACATTCGGTCCCCCTCATGATGAGATGCATCATAGTTGCATTTAACCCAGTCACTTGGTGGCCTTTTCCACTGTACATTATTGAGCCGATTACTTATAGATGGTATGTTACCATCATCGTGCAAAGGTTGATTATCAATCCATTCTCTGACATCCCTTGAGACTAACTCTAAAGCTTCTTGTGGCGTGATAGTTTTGTGGTTAAACATGACCTCATTTCGACATTTCCAAAGACGCCACAATAACCATAGTGGGACATATCGGTTGTAATTTGATATAGAACAATTCTTATGTACCGAGAATATAAATCTCAACTTATCCTCAATTGATGTTTGGCGACGATATAGGATATGTGTAGGTATACCACTTAAACGCCACATTTCTTTAGCATAATGGCAAGAGAAGAAAACATGATCTGTGGTTTCTGTATACGTGCAGCAACGAGCACAGAAACGGTTTACGTTCATACGTCGATGTCTGAGATTTTTATTTACTGCTAAGACTTTGGATGCTAGTCTCCATAGGAAATGCTTGATTTTCGGAGCAACGTTAGAGGACCATATATCACGAGCAATGTCTGGATGCGCCGCCAATGGAGCAGGAGGATTTTCCTCTGGCAAAAGATTATCCAAAGTAAGGCGATAGCCTGTTCTAATCGTGTAATTTCCATCCTTTGTATTTCTCCAAATCAAACTACCCGGTACAGGTACATATGGTAGGAAGATTTTCTTTATAAGATGGTGATCATGTTGTTCAATCTTCTCTGTAAGTTTACTTTCATCCCACTGAAGTGTTGATTGATCAATCAAATCGTGTACGAGTGTTGTTGGATCTACATTTTGCCTTAGCATCGGTGTACGTGGGGGCGTTGTTGGCAGCCATGGATCCATTCCAATTCTAGTTGAGATACCATTTCCAATGCTGGCATAAGATCCAGCTTTTAGTAACTCACATCCAAAAAGAAGAGATTGCCATCCGTATGATGGTTTTGTGCCACAAGTAGCATTCAATAGAATTCCCTCTCGAAAATAGCGGGCATTAAGAACTTTATGTAGAAGGCAGTGTGGCCTTCTTATAAGTTTCCACGCTTGGTTAGCTAGTAAGGCTTGATTAAATTTATGCAAATCTTTAAAACCCAAACCACCGTCTCTTTTTGATGTTGTCATCTTCTTCCATGACACCCATGACATTTTTTGTTTTTCAGGTGTTGTTCCCCACCAAAATCGGGCGATCATGCTGTCTATTTCCGAACATAACTCTATTGGTAGTTGAAAGCAATTCATCGAGTACACTGGCATTGCAAAAGCTACTGATTTAATCAATGTTTCTTTTCCTGCTGGAGACAGAAATATCGTCTGCCATCCGTTGATCTTATGTAGAACTTTCTCCTTTATGTAGTTCAACATTTCTTTTTTCTTTCTTCCAAACTGTTCCGGAAGACCCAAGTATTTACCTCCTCCACCCACATTTGGAATTTTTAGGATGGTTTGTATTCCTGTTCGAGTATAGTGATAGACTCTCTCACCAAAAGTTATTGATGATTTGTCCAAATTTATCAATTGACCTGAGGCTTTCCCATATGTTTCAAAAATTTTGAACAGATTTCTGATGTTCTTACGATCTGCTTTGATGAAGAAAAGCGAGTCGTCAGCAAATAAAAGGTGGGATATCGGGGGACCACCATTACTCAATCTAATAGGTTGTAGACGCCCTTCTCGTGTTGCACTTCTCATTAAAACACTTAGGACATCAGCACACAAAATGAACAAGTAGGGGGATAACGAATCACCTTGTCGGAGGCCTCTTGATACTTCAAAATTACCATATGGGCTTCCATTAATAAGCACTGAAAATGAAACCGTTCGGACACATGCCATGACCCAAGTTATCCAAAGATCTGAGAAACCTTTCCTCTTTAAAACTTCTTCAAGGAAATTCCATTCGATGCGATCATAGGCTTTACTTATATCTGTTTTCACAGCCATATATGAATTTGCACATCTGCGTCTAACTCTTAGGGAGTGGAGAGCTTCATGGGCAATGAGAGCATTATCTGTGATGTATCTACCCGGGATGAAAGCAGCTTGATGTTTGATTGTGCGAGTTTTTTAGGCTCGGCACGTCAATTACCCTCAACGTGCACAACACCGCAATCATGACGGCATGTCGTTTGTAGCACTTTAAGGTATCGATCCACGGGGAATAGAGACTACGGCACCGAAGATGCGAGAAACGAACTAGTCTAGAGCCAAACTCTTTTGAAGTTTGTATTTCCAAAAATTTGATTGATTTATCACAATGATATTACATGGTTTATATAAACATAAAACTAACTTAACTCTACTTAAAACTTAACTATGGTAGAGTAAACATACTCCCTAAATTAAGGTGGAAATTAAGGAAAATAAACAACTTGCAAATCACAATTAAACCCACTAAAAATACAACTTGCGTATGCTACAGTGAATGGTGGTTGGAAGCACATTTTGCTTGATCCAATTGTTTTGCTCGGAATAGTATTCTGATCAGCTCGGACCGACTTTACGAAACCGGGAATAACTTTCGATCGCGCCGTTGGATTGGCTTCAAACCACTTCTGAATTAAAGCTAAGACATTTCTCTAGCTTGTCTCCATATTTCAGATTAATCCAACGGTGGGACGTCTGTCATCGATCTCCGAACTTCTGACGTTTCTTCTTTTGCTTCGATCCAAGCAACTCCCAAGTACATAAAATTACACAAAATATTACAAAATACCACCAAGACTCTCTAGGATTTCTAAAATACAAATGAATAATTATGAGACATAAAATGCACTAAAAAACACTAAAAAGACTCAAAGACAAAATAAAACTAACAAAAATAAATACTTTAAAACGGTAAAATATGCGCTTATCAATGTTCTGATACTAATTCTGAGAGTACCGTTTTTAGACGAGCCACCAATATTTTCGATATAACCTTATACACAATATTGCACAAAGCAATCGGCCTGAAGTCTTTCATAGTTTTCAGAATCTCAATTTTTGGGATTAAACAAAGATTTGTATGGTTGAGTCCTTGTTGCATCTCTCCTGTTTCAAAGAAATGTTTAATTTCTTTGACAATATCTGGTCCAACAATGTCCCAATAACGTTGATAAAAAGAGGCTGTGAAGCCATCTGGGCCTGGTGCTCTCGTTGCGCCAATAGCAAATATAGCGGACCTAACCTCCTCTGCAGTAATTTCTTTCGTCAGCTTTTCATTGATCTCTGGTGTTACTACATTATCCATATCCCGTAATACGTTATGTAAATCCATAGGAGAGGAAGAGGTGAAAAGTTCTGAAAAGTAGCGTTGTGCTTCTTGAGAAATTGCTCGATTACCATAAACATCATCACCAGATGGTCCTTGTATCGAAACTATTCGATTCCGAGCAGTTCGGTTTTTTGTAGCAGCATGATAAAATCTCGTGTTTCGATCTCCTTTCGTAAGCCATTGATTTCGACTTTTCAATTGCCAATATGTTTCCTCATCCTTGTATGCTTTAGAGAGATGACCTCGCAATTGTATGATTGTCTCTGTCGAAACAGTTTGATCAGAATGAGCTTCATCAATTTTCTTGATCAAATCCTTGCATGTCTTTGAAGAATTTAGATTATTTTGCCTCTTCCATTCAGAGATAGCATGCCTGCATTTTTTTATTCTCTGGGTAATAGGCATTTCATCGGCAGCAGTTGCAGATTTCCAGCCGTTTCGAATAATATTTACAAATTCTGGGTTATCACAGCATCTTGTATCAAATCGAAAACAGCGTTTCCCGTGGTATGTAGACTTTCTTATCTTAATTATTGCAGGTCGATGGTCGGATTCAATGAGTTCTAAATATTCAACTTCCGATGCTGGAAAAGTTGCTCTCCATTCTTCATTTGCCATTGCTCTATCTAACCAACTCTCTATCGTATAATCTCTCTGTTTCCCTGCCCAAGTCATGTTGTTTCCAGTAAAAGGAAGATCCTTAACCTTACAATTGTGAACCATATTTCTGAAATCTTGTAAACACCAATTATCCCTCACACGACCTCCTCTCTTCTCATTAGCATTAAGGACCTCATTAAAGTCACCACAAATTAACCATGGTCCTGATCTATGAACTGAGATTCTCTCTCACTTTTCCCATAAAAAATGTCTCTCTTTTCTCACAGGATGACCGTAAATATAAGAGAAATAGAAAGAGCCTTCTTTATTATTTATCTTGCAGTCAAAGAGTCTTTCATCAACAGAATAAAAACAAATAGAAACAGATTTTTTCCATAAAAAAGCTAAACCACCACCAGTGCCCAAAGGCGACACACACTTGACGAAATCATATCCGAGTTGAGCCGATGTATCACGTACGATATTATCAGGATTCTTTGTCTCAATCAGAAAGAGTAAGTCTGGGGAATACGATTTCTTTATTCCCTTTAGACGTCGAACCACCATGTTACTCCTTAAACCTCGGCAGTTCCAAAAAGCTGTATTCATTTCGGCTCCGGTGGCTTCTGGCCCACCGTGCCCTCTCGGTCGTGTTGTGTTTGTGCCTGAGCACTTGTCGGATCAAAGCCCCTGGATGAGCTTGCTTCGTCATCATTGGCGGGATTCCTGAACCAGTTCCTTATCTCCTTGGCTTCAGCGTGTGTTCTCTTTCTCTTAGCAGCATGCTCTTCAAATTCCTCAATTGCAAAAACCTGCTTCATTTCACTGTAAACCATTGGATATTCTGCAATCGGAATTGGAGTTTCTACTTTCCGCTTCTTGTGAGAAGTTTCAGAACCATTCTTGTCATTGCCTTCTGTAACTGTCTCTGTTTCCTGCGCGAAAGAGTCTTTGCTTCTTCGATAAACCTGGAGGATGATCAGAATCATCATCATTATCGTCATCGTTACCTGGTGGACCGTCTGTCATCACATTATTGTTTGGACAATCAATAGCGTCATGAGACAAGAGACCGCATACAGAACAAAAGTTTCGTAGTTTTTCGTATCGAAAGTTCAGGACACTTGTATCTTCGCCAAACTGGAATAACCTTTGGAACCGGATAGGAGTCTCGATGTTCCAAAGAAGGCGAACACGAACATAATCCACATGGAGAGCCCCATCTCCTTGGAAATCGGTTTCGAGAAAGTGACCCATCACATGTCCGATGTGTCTCACCATACGCTCGGTTAGGAACTGAAGGGGAATGCCTCTGATTTGAACCCGGAATGGAATTGCCTTCAAATCGTCATCTGAATGGAGTAGATTCCATTTATGGATCACACACATCCATTCGTTGAAAGACCAAGGGCCTCTCCTCAGGACAGAAAGCATCGATTCTTCTGACTGAAATAGAAACTGTATCTTCTGATTTTCTAGAATTCTGCCCACAACTTCATCACCCACACCCCAAAGACGAGGCAAGGCAGACATCATTGCTCTTAGATTTTGTCTCTTCGGGTTGACTGGTTTTCCGATTAGAGAGAATCGGGTTTCCCTGACTGCTTCATCGCAGAGGTCCACAGGAAGGCTGATGATTTCATCGTCGATTCCCAGCGAAATATCTTGTAGTTGCTTTCTGATTTTGTCAGACATTATCAATAGAAAAAGAGGGAAAGGAATTCCGAGAAGTTGATCGACAATCAAATCAGGGAAACAGACACATGCTATATATAACTTTCGGAAAGAGACGGTTGCCCAAAGGGAGATAGTTACTCCGACATACACGCCTGAAAAAACTGCCGGAAACCGGCGAAAAACACTCTCATAATCGAAAAGGTGGGTGAAGAAAGTGAAAGGTCGTATCGCACCATAAATCGCCTCAGAAAGACAAAACATTTTCATACTGAGTTTATTAATGTTTACTAATCTAAATTAATATATCTAATCTATTAAAATAGAGTGCTATTTTATGACCAAACAGGAAAAAATGCATTTAAAACTATTCATATCCTGGAAGATTTTTAAACTTTCAATATTTCCTGCAAAAAAGAAGATACAATTCGAATATTTAGATTAAATCTAAAAGTGTTTGTAGCAAACAATACATCGATTATTCAAGATGAAGTTCTTGCTCAGAGGATGGGTCTTATTCCGATTGCCGCGGATCCGAGGCTCTTTGAATATTTGTCCGGTAAGATAACATTCTGTGGCATTTGATCCATCTCTGTAAGCAAATAGAGATGTGTCTCAGTTTAATTCTTTATCCCTGCGTCATAGAAAACGATCAGCCACGTGAAAAGAACACCTTGGTTTTCAAACTCCATGCGAAATGTGCTAAAGGTGAACCACGTCTTAAAGGTAATATACGTTCTTTGGTTAGCATTGGGAAGATTCCTTATTGTTAGCTCGATCTCTCATGAAAGGTGCTGTTTTTTTCTGGTAGTTTTAACGAAGGACTTTATTTGGTTACCAAACGGAAGTGAGTTGATTAAAGAATCGGGAGGTCCAACCTCAAAGCCGAAAACTTACACTTCGTTCAGCCGCAGCCAAGATTCCTTCCCCGAGTTTGCTGATAATCCTATCACTCCGAGCTACCCCGATATATTGATTGCTAAACTCGGCCCTGGTCAGGTACTGTTTCTATTTCTTAGTTGTTACACTTCAGAGGAATTTACTTGCGATGAGAGATGAACCAAACACTTGCCTCTTAATTTTATCTTCTTTTTGCAGGAAATCGAGCTCGAGGCTCATGCGGTTAACGGGATTGGTAAAACACATGCAAAATGGTCCCCAGTAGCTACGGCTTGGTATCGAATGCTTCCTGAGGTGAGAAGTTTACCTCAATCTATGGTTTTTTTTTGTTTTTTTTTGTGTTGCCTCATTCTAATTTTCTCGTAGTGCTTTTGTTTCTAATAGGTGATTCTACTAAAGGAATTCGAGGATGAACATGCCAAAAAACTCGTAAAAGCCTGCCCAGTGAAAGTTTTCGACATTGAAGACATGGGCAATGGTAAAGTAAAAGCCTTCCCAAGATTCCTTGAAAAATCTTCAAATCTTGTTACTTGCTTTTGAGTAACAATAGGAGATTCTGATGAAACCTGAGAACTTTGGCTGCAACTCTCTTTCTGCAATTTGATTTCATATTTGACTTGCAAAAGTGTAAAAAAAAACAGGTAGGAAAAGGGCAATGGTAGCTCGGCCATTGTGTAGGGAATGCTTAAGTGAAGAATTTGGAGAACCAATAGTGAAACCAAAATCAAAAGGAGAAGACAAAAGTAAGAGAGAATGGGTAGACAACGTGGCTCTGCGCCGTGTCAAGAACCATTTTATATGTAAGAATAAACCATTCCTTTAACTTGGCATTTTATATATGTAAGAAAAGAAAGAAACCCTAATTGAGTTTGTTAAATGTCTTTTCTCAGTTAAAATTGAGTCCACTGGATCACTGCCTCCGGATGTTTTCTTCACTGAAGCTGTGAAGATATTAGAAGACAAATGTGAACGTGTAATCGCTGATCTCTCCTGAAAAGAGCCTGATTGGTTTAGCTCTCCGGTTTAGTTCAATTTTGTGGTTTGTACCAAAGTTTCTCCTTATTAATACGAAAAACGTTGAAATTATTAAATTAACTTATAGTTTTGGTTCAATTTGGGTTTTAATTATCTCGAGCTGAAACAAAATTAGTAATTAACGGAGACCCAGTCTGGTTATGTCAAATGGAGACTCCTCTCTCCGTCTTCATCCATTAAAAGAGCCCTAATCAGTTCCAAAAGAAATGGGGATTTTTCTGAAATCGATTGAAGAAGAAAGAAAAAAGATTGTAGCTTTAGATCATTACCACGCCATTTGGCAACGCACACGATGTTCTCCGTCCTCTGCTCGTTTTGTTTGGAAGATTGTAGAAAAAAGATTGTTGCTTTAGAGTAGGTGCTGAGCTTTAATCAGTATAAATAAAAACTAAAATGGATAATACCAAAAGCACCAGTGGTCTAGTGGTAGAATAGTACCCTGCCATGGTACAAATATGGGTTAGATTCCCGGCTTGTGCAACGAGCTATGAGGATTTAGGCCAGCGATGGTTGAGTCCTATGCACTCTTCTGATTTCTCAGATGTGATACAGCCATTTAACTGAGCTCTGTATTTTTTTTTAATTACAAGACGAATAGATAAATCAACGAAATAGGAAAACAAAAAAGGTGATTTTGAAAAAAAAAATAAGTATTAAATTAACTTATAGTTTTGGTTCAATTTGGGTTTTAATTATCTCGAGCTGAAACAAAATTAGTAATTAACGGAGACTCCTCTCTCCGTCTTCATCCATTAAAAGAGCCCTAATCATTTCCAAAAGAAATGGGGATTTTTCTGAAATCAATTGAAGAAGAAAGAAAAAAGATTGTAGCTTTGGATCATCAACCACACCATTTGGCAAAACACACGATGTTCTTCGTTCTCCTCTGCTCGTTTAGTTTGGAAGGAGTAGGTGCTGAGCTTTAATAAGTATAAATAAAAAATAAAATGGAACAAAAAGCACTAGTGGTCTAGTGGTAGAATAGTACCTGCCACGGTACAGATCCGGGTTCGATTCCCAGCAGGTGTAAGTCGACTGAGCTGTGATGAATTTGGCCTTAGCGTAGGTTGGGTCCTACGCACTCTTGATCCAAGTGATGAGATACGGCCTCGTGACTGAGCTCTGATTTTTTTTTCATCAATGGATCCGAACAGAACAAAAAGCTGAAACTGGTTTTGGAGGAAAATAAATATGCTCGCGTGTCAATCGAGGATAGACCATTAATGGTTTCGACGAGGAACGTTTTGATAATGCATGGATTCATGCAAGAACTTAATATTATTAATTCGTAAAAACTAAACCATCCATCTAAGTTATAATAAAATTAACACTATTTGATTATTTTTAATGTTGAAAACAAAATTTTGTTATCTTGATTGATTCACCATTACATTTGGTGCACAACTTCAATCCAGAGAAAGGGTTACTCATGGATTTAAAAAGAAAATTCCAACGTTGAGAATTGGAATTTGCAACATATCCAGCGGTTCTGGTATCCTCTTGAGAATTTTTTCTCTCAAAATTTTATCAGGTAGTACCATAAGTGTTATTAGACTTAATTGGTTATATGATCACTTATTCTAACTTTCGAAAGTATTTTAGCACTTTCGCACTTTTTGAAAGTGTAGTACAAAGTAGCACATTTTAGAAAATCGTGTAATGTTCATTATCGTACACGCCTCTTATTGTCAGTGTTCAAGAAAGCGCTATGCACTAATCGGGCGGTGATACAACGCCTAGCGCCTAAAACGTCTAGTCGGAGCATAGGCGATTCTTAAGCAGTTTAGGCGTTTACAAGATAAATCAATATATTAGAGATATTTATATAGACAACAATATATGAAGTACCATATTTAACTCATAAATAATAATATTTAAATATTATAAATTTTAAAATAGATTCAAAATTCAAATTACACACAAAAATAAAAAGAAATCTTATAAATAAGAAAAAACTAAAACATTTTTAAAATATCATATATTCGAATTAGACAAAAACATTCATTTGAAAAATCAAAATGTTAAATGATAAATGAGAATTCGGAATTAGACAAACACATTCATTCTATTCATAAAAATACCATAAAAACTTTTATAACCATGTATTTATGAAATCAAAATTTATAAATCTAATTATATGTAGTTAAAAATTAAAAAATTACACCGAGCAAAAAAAAATGTTAACTGATTAAAAAAAATTTTGAACCGCCTAGAGCCGCCTAGGACCGCCTAGAGCAGTCTAGGACGCATAGGCGGCCGCCTAAAGCAGTCTAGGACGCCTAGGCGGCCGCCTAATAACAAAACGCTTAATATCAACGCCTATGAAGTAATCGCCACGGTCTATGGATGTCTAGCACCTAGGCACCGCCTAGACCACTTTTTAGAACAGTACTACTTATTGCTACATCGTGTACTGTCCATGTGGAAGATAGTTCGATCTCAGCTGATTGGGCTGAGTAATTCGTGGACTCAAATGGGCTGAGGGAGAACAGCCCAACGTCAACAGGTTTACAGAAGTTGGGCCAGGTGAATGCTAAGGTCCAAGAGTGATAAAAGTCACATTTATATCGTCCAAGAGTAACTAACTTTTCTTTCTTCTTCGTTGTAACTCTCGATCAATCACCATTGACGAGATCTTGAAGCTTATGTCAACAAGGCTATAGTGAATTCCAGGAAAAATCCTGAAGAGAGATCTACCCAGAGTTTTGGGGAATTCTATAATCTCGTGTGTCTTTACTTCTTTCTTCTTTAATCTTCTCGTGAGTGAATCGCGACACAAACAGAGAGATCTGAGAGAGAGAAAAAGGGGTTTCTTTTTTTTTGCTAGGCTCGTCCTTATCTTTCTCAAAATGCTTTTGTTGATACTATCATAGGTGGTTCTACTAGGGGAAGTTGAGGATGAGCATACTGAACGACTCGTAAAGGCCTACCAACAGAATGTTTTTGACATTGAAGACATGGGCAATGGTAAAGTAAAAGCCTTTCCAAATTTCCTTCCAATCTTTGAATCTTCTTATTTGCTTTTTGAGGTAACAAGAGGAGATTCTGATGAAACTTGGGTGCACAGCTTTCTGAAACTTGATTTCATACTGACTTTTGGTAAACTAACAGGTAGGAAAAGGGCAACGGTAGCGCAGCCGGCTTAACTACAAGGGCGAGTAGGACGACCGCCCCAGGGCCCACAGGCATAAAGGGTTCATAAAAAAAAATTTGTAAAAAAAAAAAAAA
>PKML01069224.1:0-30842 GCA_002933935.1 Eutrema yunnanense | reverse complement strand
TATATATATATATAATATCAACTTTAACCAAAAAAATATATATATTTTTAAGAAGCCCAGATATATTTCAAAACTTAAAAAAAAAAAAATTATGTTTAAGAGCACAAAATTTATTTATTTTTGGTTCTAGGGTCCAAATTTTTTTTTTTGCCCAAGAGGCCCCCCGGCCCTGGCACCATGTGTAAGGAATGCATAAGCGACCATGATTTGGTAGACCTGGTGGATCTGCGCAGTGTCAAGAACCATTTTATATGTAAGAAGCGGAAAAAAAACAACATTCTTTTTACTCAGCCAAATCATGATCGGACTTTTTGCTCATAATTGAGTTTGTTAAATGTCTTTTCTCAGTTAAAATTGAGTCCACTGGATCACTGCCTCCGGATGTTCTCTTCACTGAAGCTGTGAAGATATTGGAAGATAAATGTGAACGTGTAATCGGTGATCTCTCCTGAAAAGAGCCTGATTGGTTTAGCTCTCTACTGGCATGGTTCCGGTTTAGTTCAATTTTGGGTTTTGTATATGTTTCTCCTTAATTGTGTGATACGAAGAACATTGAAATGTACTTTTAGTTTTGGTTTGTTTCGGTTCGAATTGAAATCCAAACATCTTGATTCTAACCATATTGGAAGTTTGTTTTGGTTGATTTGGTTTCCAACCGATTCCTGAAATTTAATTAATCAAATGTTATGTGACACTAAACCGTTTTTTTTCTCTCTCTTCTCTTACGACTCTGTAGTCTGTAGAATCGAACCAATAAAAAATAAAAACGAAATCAAGACTTTGCTCCAATTTGGTTCCTTGTGAAGTTTGATTGTGGGCTAATAATCCCACATCGGTTAACCGGGCTTGTACCGTTTTTAACCCAATAATTTTGGAGAGCCGGTTTGGTTATTCTGAAAAGAATACACCGTCTTCTTCCAGTAACAGCCTTTTTTTTTTTTCTTTTTTGCTAAAATTTCTGATCTTATTTCAACAAAATTAACGGATACAAAAGAAAATATAAAAGGTGCCTAAAACAACAACGATCGCCCGGTTTGATATACTCAAGAAGCAAATGAACAAAATTTTTTTACCGGTTGGAGTCTCGGAACCACATAGGCACATAGCAAGAGCATCTGTGTATCGCGGCCCTTATCTTTTTCTAAAGAAATGGGGATTTTCTGGAAACGGTAGCAGAAAATAGAAGATTGTAGCTTTGGCTCAACCACACCAATTGGTGATGTTGGGTCTGTTCGGCGCACGACTGCTGCGTCTACATTGTGCGACAAGAAAAAAAGACGCTGACGAAGCTAAATATTACGATGGTGAGAGATAAAGGTGATGCTGGACTGTTGAAATTAACCGCTGAAAGCAGTCGCAGCTGCCGATGAGAGGAGTCGCAGCTGCCGCTGAAAATTCCAGCGACCCATTTCTTGTCGTTGCGTCTCTTATTATTAACACCAGCGACACTGCTCTCCACAAACTTGTGTTCTAAACAACAAAGATATATTGTTTTTTTGTGTCGCTGACGCTAGCCGCAGTGGTCATGCGCCGAACAGACCTGTTCTCTTTCATCTTCTGCTCGTTAAGTGACTGCGACTTGATGATAATGGACAGAGGAAACTCATCCGAGGGAGACGTTTGGTTTGGAGAATGGGCGGAGAGAAGATTGATATTAGGGTTTGAAGAAAAAACTCAAATGGGAGGAGAGAATATTGAAATTAGGGTTTCGAATTAGTGAATTTGGGAGAAGACGATGAAAGGAGCACGTGAGAGTGGCATGCGTTTACTTAATTTATCCCACAATAAGGTTTGCTTAACTAAGTGTCCGTAGTGGTCACATTCCCGTCCATACTCCTTCTGACAAAAGTTCCTAGGGGCAAGTCTATTATCTCTAGATAGATGGTCTCAGATACTATTAATGGAAATTAGGGTTTCTTTTTTAATCAAAACAAATGTATTAATCACGAGTCAGTCCATATCAATGGGCTGAGCCCAAATTGTCCGTTCCCCATATCAGTGTGTATATAAGTAAAAGGGGAAACTGTTTTAACAAATAGCACCAGTGGTCTAGTGGTAGAATAGTACCCTGCCACGGTACAGACCCGGGTTCAATTCCCGGCTGGTACAACGAGCTATGAAGATTTAGGTTTTAGCGATGGTTGGGTCCTCTGCACTTTCTAATTCCTCAGATGTGATACAGCTCTGTTTTTTTTTTACAGGACAAGAACCTTGTTGTGGAGTCATCCTATTTTGTTAGTTAGTTGGATTGAATTATATCTTTTTTTTTTCTGTTCTTTTCATTTACTTAACAACATTGTATAAGATAATGTTTATATGTCTCCTCCACATCATTTATATCTTGACAATCTTACGGATTAACTAAAATAAAAATAAATCTATGAGTCGATGCTAAGGCTAATAGGCTATTTTACAAAATTACTAGACGAATAAGTAAATCAACGAAATAGGAAAACAAAAGGGGTGATTTTGGAAAAAAATATATTATAATGTACATGTCATAAGTCTTTTTGTTGTAAAAGTTAATATCTCCTCTCCAATATTCGTTTATTTCCCTCGCATTATCAAGTGTTTCGTTTTTTCTATTCTTCTCTTAAAAAACTTAATTGATATGGTCTTCATAGTCGCATAGTTTGGTGATAAACAAAAAGGAGGAGAGTTGAAATTAGGGTTTGCAATTAAAGTATTTGGGAGAAGATGATGATATGCACGTGAGTTGGGCATGAGTTTACTTAAAATTAGAGTATTTTACGTTCCAAAAAGAAAAATTGGAGTATTTGGGAAAAAAATGATGATGTGCATGTTAGTTGGGCATGCGTTCAGTGCCGGCTCAACTATGAGGGTGAACGGTGCGACCGCCCCGGGGTCCATAATACTTGAAACCCAATGTTTTTTGTTTTCAAAAGTTTTGATTTAGATTTTTTTTTTTTTTTAAAGGGTGCAAATGGTTGTGAGTGAGAATAATAAGAGGAATTAAAAAAATAATGCTAATGGACAAAAAAAATTAGTGGAATTAGGTACGTCTTCCTATTCCATCTTTTCTCGAATCTTCTATAACAAAATTAAGCATGTTTTCTTAATTTAGAAGTAGTGGAAATCTTCTATACCTAATTAGTGGAATTAGGTACGTCTTCCTATTGTAGAGGAATAAATTTTAGTGGAATTAGAATTATTTTCCACTTTTTTAATGTGGCCCAATATAATTTAGAAGAATATAAATTTAACCTAAATAGTTTATTTTTAGGGGAATCGAAAAGAATAGTTTTCATCAACCATTTGCACGTGAAGTATATACAAAATAAGATTAACTTTAACAAACAAAAAAAATTAGATATATATTTTTTATTTACATAACCAAATTTCTAAGAAAATATAATATAAAAGAGAATAAAAAATGTTATGTTTAAAAACAATTCATAAATAGAAAAAAACAATTTTTTGTTTAAGGGCCCGAAATTGTTTTTTTAGCACAGGGCCCCGGTAAAATCATGAGCCGGCGCTGCATGCGTTTACTTAACTTTTATCCCATGTTCTAAAAAGCGGCGCCTAGACCGCCTAGGCGGTCGCCTATGCGCTAGTCGGCGGTGGATCGCCGCGATTAGTGTATAGGCGGTGAATTAGGCGGTCAAACGATTTTTTCAAAAAGTCAACGATTTTTTTTCAAAAAGTCAACATTGTTTTTTTTTATTGTGACGGACATATGGTCTGTTATAAAGTTTTGAAAATACATCTAGAAGTACAACACACATGATAATTTGATCATTGAAGAAGATGATGAAGATTTTTCTCTCCTTGTACTTTTTTTTGTCTCTCAATATCAAGACAAATCTATTTTTTGCATCATATGTTTGTACTTCTTTTTTGTTTTTGGAATTTAGATGTGAATTTGAACTTAATTTCCTAATGTTTTGTTATTTTGATAATCAAAAAAACTTATTTCATACTTATTTTGATTCATATATTCATAACTTATATACATATAAACTTTAAAATTAAAAAAAAATGTTCAAAATTAATCGCTGATTAATCACTGCTTTTCGGCTTAGGCGCAAATCGGTGCCCGACAGCTCCCGGCCCGTACTCCTTCTGGCAAAGGGTCCTAGTAGTGGCGGATCTAAAGATTATATTCAGTAGGGGCAAAATCAATATTTTATCTAGGGTTGTGAGGGCATAATTTTAAAATAATAAAAATTTCCTTAGATATTTTATAAAAATCAAAGTTTGAGTGGTGGTAGCTGCCACCCCCTTGGCTCACCTGGATCCGCCACTGGTCCTTGGGGCAAGCCTGTTTCTCGACAAAAGGTCCATTCTCGTGGACACATCGCCACCTTTTTTTGTATATTCAGTGAGGTTATTAATGGACAGATTCAATAAACCATTCGACATATTAAACATGAGTGTTAATGGCTATCCTCATGTCTGTTAGAGGGGGGATTAGCACCCCCTGGTTTAACTCGGTTCGAACTGAGACCGGTTCAATCAAAACCGGTTTACGATGGTTCGGATCAAGGACAAATCAGCCCAAAAACATTGGGCCGAGCTCGGAATCTCGCTAAAGCCCATCTCGGCTACCGATTTAGGCCCAGCGCGAGCCCAGTCCGTTACAACAGATGATAACCGAATAATTCCCTTTTCCCGCCGATCTCGGAAAAGGAAATATTCCCCTCGATCGAGTCTTCGAGATATCAGGAAGATATCCTTATCTCTGAGAGAAAACCGGAATATTTTCTTCTCCTAATCGAACTCGGAAAAGGAAATATTCTCTCTTCAAACCGCCTCAAGACAATATAAATAGAGGAGAAGGCTCATTCATCCAGGCATCCACAACTTCCGCAGAGACCAGAGAATACGAGAGAGCTCCTTTACCGATCTCAAGTTCTTTTGTCCTCGCCATCTTACTAAAACTCTGTTGTAACGCCGACTCTTGATCAATAAACGAGATTCCGATTGAAGTCTTGTTTTACCCCCTTTTGTGTGATTTACGGATCAACAATTGGCGCCCACTGTGGGGACAAATAGAACAGTACTTTCGGATATCGTTTGATTGAGTTCGGCGATGGTTCTTCCAATCGACACCTCCATAGTCGACATCAACGGCTCAGAAAACAATGATCAAAACCCTCGGGCTGACGAACTCAATCCAACCGACACTGAATTATCGACAACCGGAGGAGGACTCCCTCCGACCTTACCTACTGGAAGGGATAGTCAGACCAATCCCCCGAGGACTCTTCCACCGCCTCCCGCTACCCCAGCAGTCATGGACCCGACCATCTTTATGGAAGCCATGGCGGCACAGTTCGCTGAAATCAACAAAAAGAACGAAGAGCGGATCGCGTCTCTAATAGCATCCCACTTTGAGCGCCGAAGCAAGATCGGTACCCTCGATCCAAACCTGATCACCCCCGCCAACGAAAGCGCATTACGCCAGAACCTCTTGCCCGACCTGACCGACGCTCAACTCCCGGGTGTGACCGACCTACCGACTAGGAGATCCGCAGCCGATTTGAAAATCCACATCGCGGATCAAGCCGCCATGAACCTGGAATTCGCAAGGGTCCATGCCCAGTTACAAGACATGCGATCTAAAGTCCACCAGGCGACGAGCTCAGCGCTAGAAATCGACCGGGTGATTCAGGAGTCGCAGAGGACACCATTTACGGACCGAGTCATCAACACTCCAGTCCGGCGATTGGAAAGGGTCAAGATCACGCCATACGATGGGTTTACCGATCCCAAGCATTTCCTGACCTCTTTTGTTATCATGATGAATCGATTTCGTTTCGGCTCGGAAAACGAAAAGGACGCAGCCATGTGCCAATTATTTCTAGAGAACCTATCCGGAGCCGCGCTCGATTGGTTTTCAACGCTCGAACCGAATTCAGTCAACAAATACAACGAGCTCACTACCAAGTTCCTCAAACGCTTCACCATGTTTATCAAGCAGAAAACGAAGAACGCCGAACTCTGGGCCCTCGAACATAAGCAGGACGAGCCCCTACGCAATTTCATGGAATGTTTCAAAGCGGTCGTATCCCACTGTACGATCGACGACGAAGCTGCGATCGAGGCTCTTTATAAAGCGACCTGGTACGAATCAGACTTCCACAAGGAGATCAAACGCAACAATCCAAAGACGTTGGAAGACATCTTACACAGGGCACACATCTTCATAATGGAGGAAGAGGAAAAATCCGAGAAAGATAGGCGGTACGCGCTTACGAAACAGCCTGCTGCTAAGGATAAACAGTTTGTCCTTCCAAAGCAGCCCGTCAACACGGTTCAAACTCAGCAATCCTGGTCGAACACTTGGGTTCGGTCGGACGAACCAAAAGAGCCTGATACCGAGCTCGTACTATACTGCAACTTCCACAACCGAGTCAGAAATCATTCAACTGAAGAGTGCCGACACCTACAGGAATTCCTCCTGATGAAGTACAAAAAGGGGAAAGTTCCAGTCGAAGGAGCCTTCCAACCTTCGAATAAACCTCGCCGCAACGATAACGGAAGAAGACGTAACTACAAACCAAGCAAGACTACCGAGCAACCTAAAGATAAGTCTGACGACGAACAACCGAAACGAGATCGAGAGGAAAAAGTGGAGGCTCAGCAACCTCCACAAGTTCGGAAACGTGTCAACATGATCATGGGCGCATTGGAATCATGCAACTATTCTGTCCGAGCTCTAAAGACGTACAGTAAGGAAGCAGAGGCCGCAAAACATACAAACCAAATTACATCTTGCGGAATGCCGATCACCTTTTCCGAGGCCGACACCGAGGGACTCCATATGCCGCATAACGATCCGCTAGTCGTCGAAGCACTCATCAGTGATGTTGTAGTTGGACGAATCTTGGTCGACACCGGGAGCTCGGTCAACGTAATTTTCAAAGATACCCTGAAGAACATGGACTATCCGGACAATCAGATTAGACCGAACATCGAACCACTCACCGGTTTCTCAAGTGAGCAAACCATGACTGCCGGGACGGTCAAGCTCCCCATGTATACCGGAGGGGTTTGTCGGATGGTCAAGTTCCTGGTATTGAACAAACCCGCAATCTATAATGTGATACTCGACACACCGTGGATATTTTCGATGAAAGCCGTCGTGTCAACATATCACCAGTGCGTCAAGTTCCCAACACCTTCTGGAGTCTTCACTCTCAAAGGCGACCAGGTGATGTCCCGAACGTGTTTCATCAACGAATGCAAACTAAGGACCACACCCCGCACTTACATCATCAATAAAAAGAAAATTCCGAACGATCCCGATCTGCCGCGACGTGAAACGATCGTCCAAATCAACATTGATGACTTCAATCCAGATAGATGCGTGGGGATCGGAACCGAGCTCGGTGAAGACATCAAAACAGACTTGGTCCGATTCCTCAGAAGAAACGTTTCGACCTTCGCCTGGTCAATCACGGACATGCCAGAGATCAACCCAAAGATAACAAGTCACGAGCTCAATATTGATTCCACCTTCAAACCGATCAAGCAGAAACGACGCAAGCTTGGTACCGAGAAGGCCCGGGCCGTTAACGATGAAGTCGAAAAGTTACTCAGCGCTGGATCGATCACAGAAGTACGGTATCCGGACTGGTTGGCAAACCCAGTCGTTGTCAAAAAGAAGAACGGCAATTGGAGAATCTGCATCGATTTTACCGACCTGAACAAAGCTTGCCCAAATGATAGCTTCCCGCTCCCACACATCGACAGACTCGCCGAAGCCACTGCTGGGAACGAACTCCTCTCGTTCATGGATGCCTTCTCAGGCTACAATCAGATACTCATGCATCCAGACGATCGTGAGAAGACTTCCTTCATTACCGACCGTGGTATCTATTGCTACAAGGTTATGCCCTTCGGCCTGAAGAATGCCGGTGCAACTTATCAACGACTCGTTAATCGGATGTTCGCCAGCCAGCTCGGCAAGACGATGGAGGTCTACATCGACGATATGCTCGTCAAATCGCTAATTGCCAGGGATCATATCGGCAACCTAAACACCTGCTTCGACATCCTAAACGAATACGGCATGAAGCTTAACCCGACCAAATGCACATTCGGCGTGACCTCGGGAGAGTTCCTCAGGTATATCGTAACTCAAAGGGGAATCGAAGCCAATCCTAAACAAATCTCGACAATCCTCGACCTACCATCTCCGACGACGAGAAGGGAAGTGCAAAGGCTAACGGGACGTATTGCTGCACTCAACCGGTTCATCTCCCGATCTACCGACAAGTGTCTCCCCTTCTACCAACTGTTGCGCGGTAACAAAGATCTCGAGTGGGATGACAAGTGCGAAAAAACATTCAAGCAGCTCAAGGAATACTTGTCAACTCCACCAGTTCTAGCAAAACCCGAAGATGGCGAAACCCTCTACCTCTACATCGCAATATCGACCTCGGCGGTCAGCGGGGTCCTTGTCCGGGAAGAATGGGGCGAACAAAAGCCAATATTCTATATCAGCAAATCACTCGATGGTGTTGAAGGACGATATTTGACTCTCGAAAAACTGGCTCTCGCCGTTGTTATCTCGGCTCGGAAGCTACGACCCTATTTCCAGTCACACTCAGTCACCGTCTTAACCAATCAACCACTCCGGACGATTCTAGATAGTCCGAGCCATTGAACTCAGCAAGTACGACATCGATTACAAGAGCCGAACGAGTATTAAGTCGCAAGTCCTCGCATATTTCCTCATCGAGTTATCTCCAGAATACGTCAATACTGTTGCCGTAACCAGCGAACAATGGATCCTTCACGTCGACGGGTCTTCATCTCATCGCGGCTCGGGAATAAGCATTCGCCTCAAATCTCCGACGGGAGAAATCTTAGAGCAATCTTTCCGCCTGGCGTTCAACGCATCAAACAACGAGGCATAATACGAAGCGTTAATTGCCGGACTACGTTTGGCCAAAGCCATCGGCGCAACACGCATACATGCCTACTGCGACTCATAACTCGTCGCAAGTCAATTTAGCGGGGAATATGATGCCAAGAATGATCGAATGGATGCATATCTCAAGCACCGCAGAATTCGATTCGAACTAACCAAGATACCGCGGGGAGAAAACGCTCCTGCCGATACACTCGCTGCTCTAGCTTCAAGCTCGGACCCTCATCTCAGACGAACGATTCCGATCGAAAGTATATCATAGCCAGGTATTGGAAGCACGGAGCAATGTATTATCACGACTCGTAGACGAGATTACGAGGAAATTCCTGCGACCGAACCCGTCTTACGTCGACAAAGACGGATTCCGATTGTCGAGCCTAATCAAGACACCGAGCTTGAACATGCCACTATCATCGAAGACAATGATAACCCGCCGCAAATCAATGAGTCAACCCAATCAGATAACGAAGCGGAAGAACAAACAGACGGCCTTCACGAGCTGGTAAACCTCGAACAGTCTGACGAGCAGACGCCCGCCGATTGGACGCTAGAGATAAAAATGTACATCATCGATGGTGACGTCCCAGCGGACAGATGGGCTGCTCGGCGACTCAAAATGCGGGCTGCTCGCTACATACTTAACAAAGATGGACTGTTTCGTTGGAGTGCGTCAGGAATCCTCCTCAAATGCATCTCAGGCGATGAAGTCCAGGAAGTCATGAAGAAAATACACGAAGGCGATGGCGGTAATCACTCAGGTGGCCGATCTCTAGCCCTGAAAATTAAACGAGCAAGCTAATATTGGCCAAGTATGCAAGCAGACTGCGAGAAGTTCGTCGCAAAGTGCGATAAATGTCAACGACACGGCCCAATGATACATCTTCCTACTGAGCTACTAACCACCTCGACAGCTCCATATCCATTCATGCGTTGGGGCATAGACATCATCGGCCCTTTCAGACGATCCACCACGCAGAAAAAGTTCATCCTCATCATGACGGATTACTTTACCAAGTGGGTAGAAGCCGAGGCATATCCCGTCATCCTCGCCTCTGACGTTCAGAAGTTCGTCTGGAAATTCATCATCTGCCGACACGGAGTTCCATACGAGATTATCACCGATAACGGTCCCCAGTTTATATCAACGCTATTCAACGATTTCTGTGTCAAGTAGAAAATTTGGCTAAGTTTCTCTACACCGAGATACCCCCCGAGCAACGGTCAAGCCGAAGCAACAAACAAAACGATTATCGCTGGCCTAGAGAATCGATTGGATACTCATTAAGGGACATGGTCTGATAAACTCGACGGAGTCTTATGGTCTTATCGCACGACTCCAAGGTCGTCAACGGGACAATCCCCTTTCTACATGGCTTATGGTGTGGAAGCCCTATGCCCCGCCGAACTCACCATCCCGACTATCCGTCGAACGATGCTCGTGCAAAACCCCGATCTTAACGATGAGATCATGCTCGACAACCTCGATAATCTCGAAAAACAACGCGATCAAGCCTTACTTCGGATTCAGAATTATCAGAACTTGACAGCACGCTAATATAACAAGAAGGTACGCGGACGTCATTTCACTGACGGCGACCTTGCTCTGAGAAAAATCTTCGAAGGCACTGAAAAAAAGAATGCCGGCAAGCTCGGCACAAACTGGGAAGGACCTTATCAGGTCATGAGGGTAGTCAAACCAGGCGTCTACGAGCTCATGAAGCTGGACGGAACCCCTATTCCCCGTTCATGAAATTCAATGAACCTCAAACGCTACTACATCTAGGCNGTTGCGATAAAAAAAAATTAATTAAAAAAAAAAAAAAAAAAAAAAAAAAAAAGATCATCGAGCTACTACACTTAGGCTCAATTTCACTATGTAATATGAACTACGAATGGCTTGATCCTTCTTTCGAAGGTACGTAGGCAGCCTTCACAGGCGCATCTATAACATTAATAAAATTTTATTATGCGAAGGCATTTTACCGGACTTCAACAGTTCGTATTCCTAAGTCAAAATTTACGTTTGCCGAACTCCAAAAGTTCGTATTCCTAAGTCAAACTTTACGTTTGCCGAACTCCAGCAGTTCGTATTTTCAAGTCAAACTTTATGTTTGCCGAACTCCAACAGTTCGTATTTTCAAGCCAAACTTTATGTTTGCCGAACTCCAACAGTTCGTATTTTCAAGTCAAACTTTATGTTTGCCGAACTCCAAACAGTTCGTATTTTCAAGTCAAACTTTATGTTTGCCGAACTCCAACAGTTCGTATCTTCAAATCAAAATTTATGTTTGCCGAACTCCAACAGTTGTATTTTCAACCACGACGGTTTCCATATCGATGTCCTGGCCAGATGATCGAATAAGCCAAGCTTAGCTCGCACGCATCCTCACGGTGCAATGGATAACACACTTTCCACATTCAAAGCCGAGACCAGTCTCGCATTAACTTCTCAGATTATCCAAGCCAAATAAGCCGATTCCGTCTCGCACACTAGGATTCAATATGAGAAAAACCTAGAGCATATTAAGATGAGCTGTTCACGTACTCTTAAACCAAACTCTAAGGTCAAGCCGAACGTCTTTCCTCGCGAATTTAAGCCGATTTCTCAACAGTCGCAAAAAATTAGTAAGCCGGTTTCTCAACAATCGCGAAACCAGTAAGCCGATTTCTCAACAGTCGCAAAATCAGTAAGCCAATCTACGATACGGATTGCCGACCTCGAACAGGTTCAGTCAAACCCGTCCTCTTCACCCGGCTAAGATCGTACTGTTTACGGCACCATTGTGTACGACGAGCTTGAGGAGTTCGTATAATGTACGACTTCAAATATACCAAGACTCATCATAGAAATAACTTAGAAAGCGACTAAGTATAATCTTCAAAGGCACAATCAATAAACACCGGGATTCATTTAAAAGGCCCCCTCGGGCAAAATAACAAAATGGATACCGGACTATTAAAACCCTCCGGTCCAAGAGGTCAAGTTATAAGCCCTTTCGGGCAGAAGAAAACTAAAACAAATTACAAAAAGATAGAAAAGCAACTTAAACGTGTTGCCTCCGCATCGCATCAGCGCGATCTGCCGACATCGAAGCCCGATTGGATCCGAACTCGTCGAGGCCTGGTGGAACTTCATTACCCATCGATGTCGAAACCTCCGGGTGCACTGGATCGGTGAACGGTGAGACAACCAGGTCCCCATCAACCAGCTCGCGGAGGTCGATCGCAGCATATTCCACCGACTTCTCGGCCTTAAGGTTCTCGAGCTTCTCGATGCGAGATGGCGGAACAATAATGCCGTGCTTCTTCTTAAGGCTCTCACAGAAACCAAGAATTCCTTGGATTTGGTCGATAGCAAGAAATGGCTTCTTTGCCTGATCGATCGCCGACAGATGATCCCTGACCTTTTGAAGCCGAACTTGGCACTTTTCGGTGACCACCTTCCTCTTTGAAATTTGCTGAGTGCGGCCAGCCCGCATTCGCGAAGTTTCTGCAAACAACTTCAACGAAAGCATATCCTTTTCCAACTCCAGCTCGGCGTTGGATCTCTTCAGTGCGGCCAACTCTCTAGTCAGCTCGGATACCGCGCGATCGCCGGCCTCCACCATGTCCTCAGACACGTGCAGCTCCTTGCGAAATTCCACGACTTGAACACTCGCCTTGAAAGCCTTGAGACGGGAGGCACCGAGCTCACGGTCGTAAGACCCGACGATCTCGTTTGTTTGGGCAACCATCTGTCGAACTAACAAACGTCAGGAACAAGGATCGAAAATAATAAAAGAAGGAGCGACAAACTCGGAAAGGGATTCTTACCTCAGCAGTGGTCCGAGCCAGCTTCTCGAAAGCATCAGACTTATGAAGGCGATCAACCGGAGGAAGAAAGTCCGGGCCAAAGCTTACTCGCCGATATGTTTCGGCATAATCCCACACATCAGTCGCTGGATCTGACGTTCGATGCCTCTTTGGAACGGAAGAATCATCCGACAAGACCTTCGTTTCTTCTTCGGCACGTCGAGGCTCGGTATTCACCTCATCACCTTCAGTACGCTCGGCATTTTCAGTACCGACCCCAGCGGTTTGGCCGGTCGCTTGCCGAGTTCCCTTTTTTGTTTTCCTTTTTCTCTTCTTTTCAACCGGAAGAGAAGTTTGTTCTTCAGCAAGAACCTGTTCCCCAGCGGGAACATCACCTCCGACGATCTCTTCGTCGTTAGCCGTTTGTCCGACCTCAATCGAGGAAGGAACTTCAGGATTCACCTGTTCGGCTACGGAAGGGATATCCACATCCACCTCATCACCGTCCATGTCATCCATCAAGTTCGGGATGTCGTCCAGTTTCATCTTCCTCTTTCGACGAGACGGATTGGCTGAAGAAGGACAAAGACCAAGGGTTAGAGCCAATTGCCGATCTAAAACAAGAAAGAAGAACCGATATGTACCTTTCGAAGCTCGCTTAGCTTTTTGGTCAAGTTTGTCCTGGTACGCCTCGGGCCACCGAACTTTTCTTGCCGCGCTCAACTCCTTCGCGTGAAGATGAGTAAATCTGAGAGTGGTAATCAAGAAGCTCGGAAGATGACGCTCTGAAAAACAAAGCAACAAACGACACTTAGGTAAAAAAAAAGGCGAAAGAGAAAAAACCAAAGAACCGATATCCAATGAGGCTCCTCCATCGAGTTCGGTAAGTCCCGTCAGGATGTTCAACGAAGTATTCGTCGACTTTCACAAATAAGTATCGAGTATTCCAGTGATTAACCTTGCTCGGTTTAACACCAGTAATAAGATCATACTCCGGCTTCGCTTGCGCACACAAAAACCAAGGTCTGACCTCCGAACGTACTACTCGGAATAACATCTCGAATATCTCGACCGTGATAGGAACGTCACAGTCATCACCGAGAGTTAGGAGACCCATCAGGTTGATCACCGTGGCCGGCAAAAGTTGAGATATTGCGACATGTCTTCTCCTGCAATACTTGTAGAAGAGCTCGGGTATTGGAAGTTGGAGGCCGCACTCCCGGAAATAATCTTCATAAACACATATATAACCCTCAGGGGCGTCCCACGGTCGATCGGTCGTCTTCGGGATCTTGTAAACAAGATTGTCCGGAGCCCCGCACTTTTCCAAAGTGACTTGAACCGTACTCCTTTTGGACTGCGTTGGTCTAATGATCGAAGGCTCCTCTATCTTTCTCCGAACTACCAGAGAGACTGGTTCTTCATCCTCTCCTTCATCCGGGCGGACTTTTGGCAAAACACCATGATCGTCTTGCCGAGCCGCATCTTCGGCTTCCTGTAGCCGAACAACAAATTCGTGATCGGCTCGAACTTGGCTATCTGTTTCCACAACATCTTCCGCCTCGAGCCGAGCTGCAAATTCTCGATCCATGCGAACTTGGCTATCTGTCCCAGCTACATCCTCGGCCCGATCTCCGAACTCATCCCTCAGATGAGGAACCTCGACAACAACCCTAGAACTACTCGCTTCACCATGACGCGAGTTATGCCTGAACAATTATGGCATATCCGAGCTCGAAACGGAATCATCCATGAAACACCTAACGTCCGAAAAGTCTTGATTCAGAGATCGGTCATCAACAGAAATGGACACACCTTCAGAATTCATCTCGATCGGGAGAAGGAATTGATGAAGAACAGTTTGAAGATTGATGAAGAACAGTTGAAAGAGTACCTTTTTCGGAAGTCTGAAGATCTTCAAACAGATCGGAGAAATCCCGGCGAAATAACGACCGAAAATCGAAAAAACACAAAAAATCTAGAGAGAAGGGAGAGCGTTTAGAGAGAGAAAGAGTACCTTTTTCGGAAGCAAGGCAGAAGTGAGAAAAGAGCGAGGTTCGCCCGATATTTATAAAAGAAATCGCAATCATGACGACTCCTCGAATTTCGCGAAAGTTTGGGAAAACGAATCGACTCGTCTTTTTCCGAGGAGAATAATGATTATGAATCAACACGCCTCTTCTCGAGAAAGAGAAGAATGATTACGAATCGACTCGAAGATTCACCGAACTCGAAAGTTCGTAAATCGATTCGATTGTGAGAATTCCAATCTTAACCTTCGAAAGGAACTCGCCGAACTTAAAATAGAATCTGATCAGATCGTACCGATCTCAATTCTAACCGAGCTAAAGAATACTCCTTGTAAATTCACCGAACTCATAAACTCCCTCGCCAAACTGAGGGGGGAGGGACCAATTGTTAGAGGGGGGATTAGCACCCCCTGGTTTAATTCGGTTCGAACCGAGACCGGTTCAATCAAGACCGGTTTACGATGGTTCGGATCAAGGACAAATCAGCCCAAAAACATTGGGCCGAGCTCAGAATCTCGCTAAAGCCCATCTCGGCTACCGATCTAGGCCCAGCGCGAGCCCAGTCCGTTACAATAGATAACCGGAGTATTTCCCTTTTCCCGCCGATCTCGGAAAAGGAAATATTCCCCTCGATCGAGTCTTCGAGATATCAGGAAGATATCTTTATCTCGGAGAGAAAACCAGAATATTTCCTTCTCCTAATCGAACTCGGAAAAGGAAATATTCTCCCTTCAAACCGCCTCAAGACAATATAAATAGAGGAGAAGGCTCATTCATCCAGGCATCCACAACTTCCGCAGAGACCAGAGAATACGAGAGAGCTCCTTTACCGATCTCAAGTTCTTTTGTCCTCGCCATCTTACTAAAACTCTGTTGTAACGCCGACTCTTGATCAGTAAACGAGATTCCGATTAAAGTATTGTTTTACCCCTTTTTGTGTGATTTACGGATCAACAATGTCTTGTTCAAAAGTTTCGACATATTAAGCATCGTTTCGATCCTCATGTCTTGTTCGTCGATCAGCTATCCTTTGTGTATCAACGAATTATTACAATTATGATGCGCCAGTCTGTGTATCGTCTTCTCAAATTTATGTACTTTCCGTATCTTATCGCAACAAGTACTTGATATTTGTCATGCTTCGGTTCCTTTACTTATTGTTCAAAAGGATATTGTGGACACATTTAGAAATTACCGTGTTATGTTGTCTTTACTTCAATCATGAAATCAGCAAAAAAAAATTGCTATGGCATCACAACATATGATTGAATGGTCCATATTAGAAATGGTTTAGATAATTGTATTGATGGAATTGGTTATGGTTAAGTTAAACCGAGTGGTTTTGCATTCTTTGGTTCAATGTATATAAAACAAACGTTGATGTATATAATTTGTTGAATAACACAAAGCTTTTTCCTTTTTCCCTCTAACATGGTATAAGAAGAGAAAGCTTTCTGTGAATTTTCCTTCAGATATGCTCATCCGACTTCAATTTCACCTTGATTTTCAAAATTTTCAATGATATCTTTTATCTGATTTGTACACGTCGAAACTTGATAAGCTTTTACCTCCACAGTTCCATATTTTACCTCCACAATTCCATATTTTGTGTGATCATCATGGTTGGGAAAAAAACATATTTACTGGCTATTACCTTCTTTTTTTCGAGTCGATTGCGTTTATTATCAGTCTTATAAAATCTGTGTTTAACAAACTCATATGTATTTTGGATTAAAACATATGAAAAATCAGTCTTACTCATAAATTTTTGGATTCCAAAGACCAAATGTCAGAATACTGACTAAAATTTTTCTTTTATTTCATTTTCTTTTGAAAACAGTAAAAACAACCACTTACAAATAAAAATAAGTAATGCATAATAACACATAAGTTTATAGTTTTATAAATAAATAATAACATTTTTGAGTCGAGAACAAAAGACACGTAAAGAATTAGTTATATCATTGTAGAGCTAAACATGAGGCGGCGTATGACGACAGTGTTCAAAATCCTCACAACCAGGATGGTAATGGTTAACCGGAGTTTTGACACATGAACTTGGGTTTTTAAAGCTGCATGCTGGAATTTTGTCTTTCGATATAGTTCCATAGCCTAAAGATTTCTTTGCTTCTCCGTTTCCACAAAACATTGATAATATAATCATTATTGTAACAAATAAAAAAACAGTAAGGCTCTTCTTGTATGCAACCATTGTTTTTTTTCAATTTTTTTTTTTTGATTTTTTTCTGCTTTCTATGTATTGTTATATTTTGTAAATTGAATAAGCGAGTAATGATTAAATTGTGTTTTCTCATTTATAGCTAGAGAGATTGCTTCTAAAAAAAGAAGGTCAGTGCATAGAGCAAGTGCATACAACTTTTTAGTGGCTATTATTATCTCATTCCATTGTTTTCAGTTTTGCTAGCAGGAAATTTCAAAACAGAAAGATATTCAATGATTTTTAGAATGACAGCAAATTTAAACAGGTTTAACAAATTCTGAGCGATGTATAATTATCGCATAGTTAAATTTAATTTTACAATATTATTCATCAATTTTTGGCTACCAAGTACTTTCTTTACAAGCCAATGGCTTCAAGTGTATTCACCATATAAAAAAAACTAATTGTATTGGTAGAGATATCCATGTGTTATCGTGGATATCCTTAGCAACAAGCTCCTACGAAGATGGTTGCGTCGAATAAATCATAATAAAATATTGCTAACGATATTGGAGATTTTGGTCAAAGCAAATCATCTGCAATCACTCAATCACCTGCAATCACTCCATAATATCAGTAATGTATATATTGTAATCTTCTCAGTGCAATTATTTACTGCTCCTTTGTGTAGGACCAATAAATTCGGACAATAGACAAGATAAGATTTAATCACGATTGTATAAATAAACAGTAAGGAACAGAAGATTCATAAAACGATAAATCATAAATAAATCTAAGGAGGCGAGATGAATCTCTTTCCTTAACTTAAAGAATCTTCCGTAGTGCGACGGATTATAATAGATCCATGAATCCCATGATACAACCAAAGTTTATTTGTATCATCTACACTTGATATCAGATCTGTCGAACCTTATAACTGCGATACTCTCGAATAAAGACTTACTCTAAGCAGTAGGGAATTGAAGGAACTTTTGCTAGAACTTTTAGGATGTGTTTTTAGTGTTTCAGAGGATGATTTTTAAGGTGAAAATCGGCCAATATATATAGGAGAGAGGCTAGGGTTTTTCCCAGACAGATATGGAATACTTCTCAGAATATTATAGGGGCTGCGATTTTTTTAAGTCGGCCCGTCGAGTATCGATCGATACCAAGGGGTATCGATCGATACATCTATAAGTCCACGAGCCCATCAGGCCCAAGATGCGATCAACGCGCGTGTGGTCTATTCTTCTCTCTTGTTGTTAGTCATTTAAATCAATGACACAACTATTCTAAAATATATACACGATAAAACATTTCTCAGCCAATGAAAACATTTCATTCGAATGAGCTTAACTCATTTCTTTTCACACTAACACAATTTTATCAAGCCCTCAAGCTTTGATAAAAAATTAGTTCCAACAATCCCCCACATGAATAGAAATGACTCTAAACATATGAAAATTGAACAGACTAGACTTTACTAGACATACTTGACTAGACTCATCTAGACGTATATAGACTTTCGAGAGTATACGAAAATGTAACTTTATCTGAGAGGTAGCGTTTTCCAGCTTTGAACCAATCATATTTAACATATGTCAGATTTACTCTTCTAGGAGGTGAACATGATGTCTTGAACCACCAAGATTTTGATGTAAACCTAGACAACAGGTATCGCACAGCGACATTTTCTCGTAGAACTTTGTTCTCTATTGTGTTCATTTTGGCCTTGAACATTCCTGGTTTTCGTGAGTGAACTTGGAGAATATAGCCTTCACTTTCATTCTCCTAGAAACGGCCCTCATTTCACACTTCACTAGGTGATCTTTTATCAGCTTGTTTTCAGAAGTGTCCTGTCACACTCCACTATTACACAACTATGCAATCATTAAAAGTCAACGCTTATCCTTACTATTCACAGGTAGCACTGTTTATCATCCTAGGAACTGGGCAGAGACATGGTATCACAGTGCTCAATTTTGAATCAGTTCAACTTTGTTTTCCCTTCCGATGACTCTTTCATACTCCACTTGTGACACTGCTTCACATGAATTCTTTGTCAAATGAAGTTGAGGATCAAGCGGAGTTTTTGCAGTCCCATTTGAGTAGGTCTTAAACCTCTCTAGGATTTTTGTAGCGTAATGATCTTGAGATAAGATTATTCCTTTTGAATTTCAAATAATTCTAATTCCTAGAATTACATCCGCTAATCCCATGTCTTTCATATCAAACTTTCCACTTAGCATGTTCTTCGTTTGATTGATTATATCTTTGTTGCTTCCCATGATGAGCATGTCATCTACGTACAAACACAACAACACATATCCTTGTGAAGTACTTTTGATATAGATGCACTTATCACATTCATTGATGTGAAAGCCATTTGACATCATTACACTGTCAAACTTTTCATGACATTGCTTCGGAGCTTGCTTAAGTCCGTATAGCGATTTCACAAGTCTACAGACTTTCTTCTCTTGTCCGGGAGCAACATAACCCTCAGGTTGATTCATATAGATCTCTTCCTCTAAATCTCCGTTTAGGAAAGCATTCTTGACATCCATCTGATGTATTTCAAGGTTTCTTAAAGCAGCGATTCCAATCAACATACGAATCGAAGTTATTCTCGTCACTGGAGAATAAGTGTCAAAGAAATCCAGTCTTTCCTTTTGACGAAAACCGTGTACCACAAGTCTGGCCTTATACTTGTCTATAGAGCCATCGATTTTTAGCTTTGTGGTAAACACCCATTTACACCCAAGAGGTTTGCAACCTTGAGGTAGATCTATCAACTCATAAGTATGATTTTGCATAATTGAGTTGATTTCACTGTTAGATGCTTCCTTCCAGAAAGGTGCATCGGGTGTAGACATTGCTTCCATGAAAGTTCTTGGACCACTTTCCGCGGGGAGAGCCAAATGTCTTTTCCTTTACGAGCTCTCTTGCTTCGTCTAGGTTCAACTTCTTCTTCTTCTGCTTCTTCGTTTGTAGAAGTGCCTGAAGTGCTTGCCTCATTGCTAGCGTCTCGTTCATCACGAGTTCGTTTAGGATTTCCTCTATCCTTACACGGAAACACATTTTCGAAGAAGGACGCATTCCTTGACTCCATTATCGTGTTTACATGAATGTCTGGTATATCTGATTTATGTACCAGAAACCGATAGGCACTACTGTTGTGCGCATATCCGATGAAAATGCAATCTACCGTTTTAGGTCCGATGGTGACCTTTTTCGGAAGTGGTACTGCAACTTTCGCCAGGCACCCCCATACTTTCAGGTATTTATACGAAGGTACATTACCTTTCCAAAGTTCATAAGGAGTTTTTCCTGTGACTTTGTGTGAGATTTTGTTCAGGATATAATTAGAGGTAAGCAGAGCTTCCCCCCACATGTTCCTGCAACATTGCATTCATCATTTCCTTGAGAGTTCTGTTATTTCTTTCAGCAACTCCATTGGATTCCGGTGAGTAGGGAGCAATGGTTTGATGAATAATGCCATGTGCTCTACAGAATGCATCGAATGATTCATTATATTCACCTCCTCTATCACTTCTAACCATTTTTATGGTTTTACCAAGTTGGTTTTCAACTTCCAGCTTATACTCTTTAAATTTGTCCAAGGCTTCATCTTTACTCCGCAGTAGATAGATGTAGCAATATCTCGTGCAATCGTCTATGAAGGTCACGAAATATTTCTTACCACCTCTAGTTTGTATGTATTTTAAACAAAACCCTTTCCCAAATACATCCCATTCTTCGTTAGGATTAGCTTATCACCTTCCAGCTTCACAGTGAATCCATGCTTGCTTATGAGCGATCCAGAGATCAGATTCTTACGCATGTCCGGTACATGGACGACGTTCGTGAGAACCAGTTCCTGTCCAGAGGTGAGCTTCAGAATAACCTTTCCGTGACCATCAATTGTCGACGAGGCGGAATTACCCATCAAGAGCTTGTCACCACTCTTGTTCTTTGTGTATGTGGAGAACATCTCTCGATCCATACAGATGTGTTTGGTTGCACCAGTATCGAACCACCAAGTCTTCGGATGGCTCTCAGCAACATTAGCCTCAATGACCACAGCACACATGTCAGCTTCTGTCAAGTTTGCTTGAGCTTTCTTGTTGCGACACTCGAAGGATTTGTGTCCTTGCTTTCCACAGAAGTTACATGATCCCAAGAACCTTTGAGAAGTCTGACCATTATGACCACTCTTGTTCTTGAACTTCTGGAAGTTATTTGGTGGCATCTTCCCTTTGCCTTTTTTTAGGCGTCCTTTGTTCTGCCACTTGCCTTGACTGGTGTTTTGGTGTTCAACCATATTCGCATTGTGTTCGCAAATCTTTACACCTACGCCAATTTGTTGTTCCCGATTCGTAGACTCTACGCGAAACTTAACAATCAAATCTTCAAGGCTCATCTTCTTTTTCTTCAGCCTGAGGTAGTTTTTGAAGTCCGTCCAACCAGGAGGAAGCTTCTCAATGATGCAGCAACCTTGATAGGTATCACACAGCCGCATTCCCTCAGCATGAATGTCGTGAAGGAGCCTCTGCATCTCTTCGACTTGATCCATCAGTGGTCTTGAATCCACCATCTGGTACTGCATGAATTTTGCCACAATGAATTTCTGAGTACCAGAATCTTCAATGCGATACTTCTTGTCTAAGAAATCCCACAGATCCTTAGAAATTTCAGCGTTTTTGTACACCCCAAACAGAGAGTCCGAAAGGCTATTCTGAATATAGCCCTTGCACAAGAAGTTAGCATGTTCCCAGGCGTGGACACTCGCAAGTGCACGTGGATCAGTGTTATCTTCTGGGAGAACAGGTTTCACCTCGCTGGTGTATTTCTGCAGATTCAGCGTAGTCAGATAGAAGAACATCTTCTTCTTCCACATCTTAAATGCTGTCCCATCAAACTTGCTTAGAGGAGCGACATGATTCCCAGATGGAACTTTGACCGTCTCAATCAAGCTCGCAGCCGTTTCTTCCACCACTTCAGAGTTGTTTTCAACGTCGTTTGTCATTCTGTAAAGACAAAAGAAACACAACTTTCATTAGTACCGATATATATAGTTAAGAATCGCAATTCTAATACTAATATCGAACCAAACAACATTGGTGTCGATCGATACTCCTTGGTATCGATCGATACACACCCTCGGTGTCGATCGATACACCCTAGGTGTCGATCGATGCAAGTAAATTTTGCACATGATCGATCGATGCACCACGGTGTCGATCGATGCTATCCACATAGCGAACAATCCCGTCTTCCACGAAAGAACGAAACATATCGAGAATGACTGTCATTTCGTCAGGGATGAATACTTACTCAAAACCATCAGTCTCAATCATGTCTCGAGTGAAGCACAGTTGGCTGACATATTCACCAAACCTCTTGGCCGCCAATCGTTCGACTACTTCAGAGACAAGTTAGGCATACAAAACTTGCATGCTCCAACTTGAGGGGGGGGGGTATTGGAGATTTTGGTCAAAGCAAATCATCTGCAATCACTCAATCACCTGCAATCACTCAATCACTCCATAATATCAGTAATGTATATATTGTAATCTTCTCAGTTTAGGCAATTATTTACTGCTCCTTTGTAATATAAAACCCATCGACATTGTGAGGAATAGCAGTACAGAAAATTCTCTTCTATTGCCTTCTTCCTCTTTGATACTTTCACAAACGATGCCAGTCCCTATCATACAAATTTAATAAGAACAAGAGCAGACTATTTTCAATAAAAAAAATTCTCGATGTTAAGGAAATAAATCTATCTTTAACATAAATTTAATAAGAGCAAGACGTCCTCATGAGTAATTTTCCAGCAACCTATTTGGAGATATCTCGAGAGCCGCATTGTCAAGTAGATGGGTTTTTGCATAGGGCTGAAACTGTCGGCGGCTCGGGTTGGGTTTTCTTTGATGCTCACGACATTCATCTTCTTGAATTGAAAACTTCTCGCAGGTGTTTATCCCCTCTTCTTTGTAAATTTAATAACAACAAGAAATAAAATCATAAACATCTATATACTTTCTCGATAATTAGGAATTTTTGTTTATAAGAAAGCATTGCACCTCCACCAAAGAAGAAAATATTTTCTCAGCTGCTTGCGGGAAGAAACTTTTCATTTTTGGCGATACAAAACCATTTCTATGATTGTTATCAAACGCCACCAACCGCTACCACCCGCAAACATAGAGTTTGTGGGTGGTAACGAGTGAACCAATCAACATCTAAGTGTAGTAAGTCATTGTCGTCGGCAGTCGCACGGTCAAGTTTGAGTTTCCTAAGGTGATCCTCATCTTCAACTTATTGAAATTTTTGTTCTTTCGAGAAAAATACTGACGCTTTTCTAATTTCCAGTACACTGCTGAACCAGGAGAAAGTAACCAGTAAGAAAAGTTGTATTTTAGCGTGTTATTTATCTATAAATTTAATTTAGGAGTAAGATACAATAATTGGTATAAGAATCAAGGCCAACCATCAACTGTTGGACGGGTTGTAAAAGATGAATGTGAGTATTGACAATCTAAAGAAAAGCTCTGATATTTAAAAGATGAATATTGGTATAAGAATCAAGACGACTGTTTCATAGGCGATTGAAGCGAAATTCTCAGCACTTTTGATCGCAATGCATAATATGTGGGTGCAAAAGGGTCTAATTAAACGATCAAGAAAACCATTTGCAAAACCGAGTTATATCAAAATATAGAGACCTACTATTAAGGAAAGAATATATTTATGATTTCTTCTATCAATCCCTATGATCACTTCTATCAATCCCTATAATTTCTCCTACCATTACTACCATAATATCTTCTTGTAATTACTTAGATGATGTCCATCTTATATATATGTCTTATGTATATCGAAGAATATATGAGAGCCAATACAATTCTTCCAATCTATGTCTCATCACATTATCATGGTATCAGAGCCACAATGATCTAACGATCGACTATATTCCTCGTTTTTATTTTCTTTTAAGACAAAATGCTTCCATTATTCAAGTCTATCATGGACCTCTGAATCCGAGCCACAATGATCTAACGATCGGCTCCGTTCCTCATTTTTTTATTTTTTCTTAATTAAGCCAAAATGCTTCTATTATTCAAGTATATCATGGACCTCTGAATCCGAGTCACAATGATCTAATCATCAGCTCCGTTTTTGTTTCGTTTTTCTTTTAAGCCAAATGCTTCTCCATTTAAGTTCATCATGAGCCTCGGAATCCAAACCATCAAGCTTCTTAATCGTTTTCAAAACTTCGCTGCTTCTTTAATCTTTATTCGCCAAAAAAAAAAAAATCTTTTACTAAGTTACAATGTTTCAAGCTATTGTGCTTTTTGTTTTTATGAATTTTTTTTCGATTACACAAAAAAAAAAATAATTCACTTTCTAAATTTCCAAGCCATCGATGTTTTTTCAAAATTTTCTTTCATTCAAAAAATAAATAATAATAATAAAAAGGAAACACCATATTTCTCCTTCCCGAAAACAAAGTTCATGAACTTCAATAGCTTCCACCACGCCGGTCTCCATATGATCGTCACCACCGCATATGTTGTGTTCCACTCCCATCATCGAGATATATCATATATGTCGCGCCTTCCTCTGTTGGTGTCGTTGCCACTCTTTTCTCTCTCAACGCCGAGACATCTCGCCTTTGTTCCACTCCACAAGTTCACCGTCACCACCATTCAAGATTGGAGTATCTAAAACCCCTCCATCTTGAGGGGGCATATTAAGGAAAGCATATATTTATGATTTCTCCTATCAATCCCTATGATCCCTTCTATCAATCCCTATAATTTCTCCTACCATTACTACCATAATATCTTCTTGTAATTACTTAGATGATATCCATCTTATATATATGTCTTATGTATATCGAAGAATATATGAGAGCCAATACAATTCTTCCAATCTATGTCTCATCACATTATCACCTACCACACGACAATAAATCCCGAATTAAATAATCTGAGTTTTGACATCCACGAGACGACCTACCTTTTCTTAACGAGGGGTTAGTTTTCACTTCTTGTTCCCCTTCTTGTTATGCTTCTTGTTCAGCTCGGCTCTGAGATTTAACACCGTCTGCTCCAGCGACACAAATTTAGCAGCAGATTTGACCTTCTCCTTGTCTAGTTCAGATTTGANCAGAGACAAGTTATTTTGTTGAATGTTAGACCATAATTCTTCAGAAACGCATATAATATTTTCCTTTACCATTCGCAGCCGCCGGTTGAGAAGTTTGGTGATGATATTACAGCTTCCTTGTCACGTACGTTATCTATCTCAAACGTGAAACTCGTCTGCTTTTGATCCAAAAACGATTTTCTTTCTTAGGCAAAAACTACTTTAATTTCTCACCAACTTGTCGACCGAAATTTAGGGTTCTCACGACAAACATGGGGAATATAATAAGATGACAATATGCATGTGACAAGACCATGGCCCATGGGGCTTACTTAATTAATAATAAAATAAATTGACGGTATGCACGTGACAGGGCTTACAAATTTTGATCCTTCATTTTTCTATTTTTATCAATTCTATTATTTTTGTTGACCAAAAAGAGAAATTTTATTGTATTATTTTAAGAGAATTTGCGATCGATGGTTGTATTAGCATGAATTACAAATATCAAAAATTGTAAATAAGAACAAACATACGATTTTGGTTTATCTTTGATAACAAAAGAATTGATGGACTATCGAACAACAAGCATAAAGTTTGTAGCTCGAGAAGACCAAAACATATCTAGAAGCGATTTGAACAAGGTTTTTTCGGGGTACACTGGATTTTGTATTTCGATCTCAAGAATGGTTTTACAAGAATAAGAACAAATAATCTCTATAATATTATTTAAGAAGACATTTTTGAAAATAAACTTTGTTTTGTAAGTTATTACATGAAATGCCATTACAAATAACAAATAATAATTGAAATAGGAAATGGTATAATTGTCTTTTACAATTAGTGATAAGAATATGGAAAATATTTATTTTGCATTAAAGATGTTATATATATACTATATATTTTTAAATAATAATAAATCCATATATATTCAAAGAAAAAAATATCTATTCAAAATCTTGATATATTTGTTACTATAGTTTTTTATATTTTATTTGAATTTATATCAAAATAAAAGTTGAAAAATATTTTACTAATTTTATTAAAAGTTACACAAGATTTTTGTTTTTTTAAGAGTTCATGAACTAACCACAAAATTAGAGTCATTAAACGGTGCATAATAATTAATAGAGTTATGTTTTCAAGATTATATGTTTTACGGGTTAGCCCGAATAATATTTTAGTCCATTGCAAAACGGGTTAAATAGACAAATTATTCCGTTTGACAATTTTATCTATAATCATGAGTTATGCATATTATAAAATTCAAATAAAAGCAATTTTTCTTAAATTTCAAAACAATTTCTTTAAAAAAAATTACTCCGCGCTAATTATAGCGCGGGTTAAGTCCTAGTTGCTAAGTGTTTAAGTGTGTAGTGCTTGTTATGGTAAGAAGAAGTTCATTTGCTTTTTTTCCTCGTCCTTACTTTATACTCCGAAATCGTATTTAACGATATCGTTTACTATGTCTGATTCGCCATAAATGGTTTTTAATACGGATGATCCGACCGTTACGTCTAGGTGCCTTAATTCACCGGTTTGGATATGAGTCTTTTGTCTCGTCGGGGTTGACTAATGGTTATGCATTTAATCCCCTTTGATCGTGAACTTCACCCTGGTGGGCTTTTCAGCTCGGCATGTCACCTCGTCTGCACCTTTGACCTCGTTATGCCTTTTTCAAGATTTTCTCCGTCAATTACTCCGCCTTCCTTCTTCTCTCGTTGTGGATATTCCACAACTCCAGATTTATTTTCCTTCGATAAGTGAAATTTTTACGACTTCCTTTGTACATTGCTTCCCTAGACATCGTCTTTCTTGCTAAGACTTTCTTCTTCTGTTGCAGATATGGATCTTTTTGTTTCGGGTCTGAAAACATTGGTTTTACCACCACATAACACAATAGGTTCTTTTCCATATCTCAGAGTTGGGTATTGGGTTTTTATATCAATACGTTTGGCCCATATATAAAATTTCGTATACATCAACATTCGCCTGGGGGCTTAGCTTTTTAGCGATGGCGCTCTTTTTAGCTTTTGTTCAGTCTCTCGCCTTTCTTTGAATCTTGACTTTCCCTTCCGCGAAATTCGAAGTAAAACAAACAAATGTCTTCCTTTTCAATTTCATGTGACTTTTTTGGATTGCCATACTGGATTCGGCCACATCACTCGTTTAACCCTTCGAGAGCTCTTAAACGGCCACGGACTCCGAAGGGGACTCGTTCCAGAAAAAAAATATTACTTCATATTTAATACGGAAAATTGGAACTAAACATTAGTACGACATCGTTTAGACTTTTCACAACTAGCATGGTAATGGTTAACCGGAACTTTGACACATGAATTTGGATTTTCAGAACTGCATCCCGGAATTCTGTCATTTGCTATAGCTCCATAACCTAAAAAAATTCTTGCTTCTCCGATTCCACAAAACAGTGATAGTATAATCACTATTGTAACAACGAAAAAGGTTGTAAGGGTGTTTTTGGATGCAACCATTGTTCTTCTTCAAAATTTATTTTAATTTTCTTGCTTTCTTAGTGTTATTATATTTTATAATTTGAATAAGTGAGTAATTAATAGTTTTGTGTTTCTTTGATTTATAACTAAAGAGTTGTTTCTAAATAAAGAAGGCCAGTGCATAGTGAATGTGCTTAAAGAGTTTAGCGGCTAATATGTCATTTATGGTTTTTAGTTTTGTTTTATTAAACGGAAAATTTCAAAATAGAAAGATATTTAGTGGTTTCCGACCATATCAGCAAATTTAAACTGTTTAACAAATTCAGAACGATACATAAATATCGCATAAATAAATTTAATTTTATAATGCTGAGCCATTCAAATTTTGGCAAATGTGATTAATGTATAGTAATGCTGAAATGAACTTTATTGGCAATTTAAGTGTGTTCACCATATAATGAACTAATTTTGTTGGTAAATAGATAAATACATGCGCATACGCATATTTTTTGTTTTATAAAATTTATATATATATATATATATATATTGTTATGTTGTATATTAATATTATATTTAAACGTTATAGATATTGGATTATTTTTGGGTATTATCTTACGCATAACTTGTAAAATAGATTTTCCATTTTTAGTTCTTAAAATATCCAACTTTTTTTTTTAACCTTAAAATATCCAACTTCTTACACTAGAAACAAAAATTCATTATATTTAGAAATAACTATTGCCACAAAACTCAGCAGTGGTCATACAAGAACTCGGTTGTAAAACAAACATTTAATAATGTCATAACGACATCTTGGGTTGTAAAATGGTAAAAGGGCTGAAAGCATTAGCATTAGATGCAAAAGAAAGAAGTTATTTTAATTATGAAACATTTTCTTTTCTTTTTTAATTATGAAACGTCTCAATTTGAGAAAAAGACCTTGAATGGTAAATCACGAAATGGTGGAATTGCGTTTTCAAACACGATTCCAT
Organism: Eutrema yunnanense; assembly: GCA_002933935.1. NCBI lineage: Eukaryota > Viridiplantae > Streptophyta > Magnoliopsida > Brassicales > Brassicaceae > Eutrema > Eutrema yunnanense. Next base: position 2,349 of record PKML01069224.1, on the reverse strand, counting down.
AAGTATTTTACCAATTATAAAAAAATTATGGAATGAAAAGTAAAACACAAAAATACAATCTGCATTTTTGTTTAAAAAATACAAAGAAACAGCCAATAAACAAAAAGTGAGTTTCAACTTTCAAGTAGATTATTTGTAGAATTTGTTAAATTAAATTAAATTTCCACATTATTTAATTAAATAACTAATAATATTTTGGTGATTTGCATCAATATTACATTTTGGAAACCAAATTAGATAACTACCACCCATAGATCAGCAATTAGGAAACTAGCAGTAGTCAACTGTCCAGTGGGTGGAGAAATGTCGAAAATATCCTTGCATATGGGTCTGCAAATGTTTCTACTTTTTCTTTCTCATATGTCCCTAAAAATAAAATAGAAGGCTGTTTTTTCTCTTTTTTGACAAATTTATGACAAACTATAAACACAGAACAAATGACTAATTTATGACAAACATAAGACTATTTTTTATTTCTCTTGTCAAACCAGATGGCTAATTTAGTGACTACTGACGAAGATAGTTGTCAGTAGGTGACTACTGACGAAAATAGTTATCTAAATTTAGATGACTATTTCATCATCAAATCACTAACACTAAGTTTTGGAACAAGGGACTCGAGTATGTGATTACATATAAAAATAATCGACAAAAATAGATGAATTATGTAAGACTGATAAATACGTAAAGGGAAAATTTAAAACATTAAATCACCATAGTTTATATGAGTACTCGTGTAAGTGACTACTGACGAAGATAGTTGTCTAAATGTAGATGGCTATTTCGTCACCAGATCATTAACATTAAATTCTGGAACAAATAACTCGAGTATGTGACTACAAATAAAAATATTCGATAAAAAATAGATGAATTATGTATGACAAACGATAAATACAGAAAGAGAAAAATTTGAAGCATTAAAACACCATAGTTATGTAGGTACTCGAGTAGATGACTACTGACGAAGATAGTCTTCTAAATGTAGATGACTATTTCATCACCAAATAACTAACATTAAGTTCATGAACAAATAACTTGAGTATGTGACTACATATAAAGATGGTCACCAAAAATTAGATGAATTATGTACGATAAGCACAGAAAGAAATTTGTTTGAAGCATTAAAGCACCATAGTTATGTAGGTAGTCGAGTAGATAACTACTCACTAAATAGTCATCTAAATGTAGACGACTATTTCATCACCAAATCACTAACATTAAGTTTTGCCACAAACAACTCGAGTATGTAGCTATAGATATATATAGCCGACCAAAAAAATAGATGAGTTATGTTCGACAAACAATAAATAAATAAAGGGAAATCTAAGCATTGAAGCACTATGATTTATGTTAGGTAATTGAGTAGATGCCTACTGAGAAAAATAATCCTTGAAACATAGATGACTATTTTATCAAAATTTGAGCCATTCAAATTTTGGCAAATGTGTGGTTAATGTATAGTAATGTTGAAACTAACTTTATTGGCAATTTAAGTGTGTTCACCATATAATGAACTAATTTTGTTGGTAAATAGATAAATACATGCGCATACTCATTTTTTTTTAAATATATATATATATATACTGTTATGTTGTATATTAATATTATATTTAAACGTTATAGATATTGTATTATTTTTGGGTATTATCTTTACGCATAACTTGTAAAATAGATTTTCTATTTTTAGTTTTTAAAATCCAACTTTTTTTCTTTAACAAACAAAATATCCAACTTTTTTTTTAACCTTAAAATATCCAACTTCTTACACTAGAAACAACAATTCATTATATTTAGAAATAACTATTGCCACAAAACTCAGCAGTGGTCATACAAGAACTCCGTTGTAAAACAAACATTTAATAATGTCATAACGACATCTTGGGTTGTAAAATGGTGAAAGGGCTGAAAGCGTTAGCATTAGATGCAAGCAAGAACTCCGATATGCTATTTCCGAGAAAATATTTTCTTTTCACTTAAACATTTTCTATTATTTTTTTATCATGAAACGTCTCAATTTGAGAACAAGACTCTGAATGGTAAGTTGTGGAATGGTGGAATTGTGTGTTTAAACGCGATTCCGTAAGTATTTTACCAATTATAAAAAATCTGCATAATAAAAAGTAAAACACAAAAATACACATGCATTTTTGATTAAAAAATACAAAGAAACAATCATTAAGCTAAAAAAAAAGTTTCAAGTAGATTATTGGTAGAATTAGTTAAATTAAATTAAATTTCCACATTATTTAATTACATAACTAATAATATTTTTGACTTTTTAAATAACTAATAGTATTTTTTAATTATTTTGTTCGCTATAAATATTTATTGAATAAGATTGGGTTTTAC